>APFE030956871.1:0-12832 GCA_000404065.3 Pinus taeda | reverse complement strand
ATTGTAACTTTTTGTAGGTATGACATTATTTGTATGATAGTTTAATTTTAAAGGTATTGTTTAAGATATTAAGAGGTATAATTAGAGGTGACAATGTTGGTTGTCTCATTTAGGTTGAGTGGTCCTTATCAAAATAACTATTATCTATAATTTACTCTTAGGTGTTTTACCTTGAAGCTTTGGAGAACTGAAATTGATTGTGGAAGTAATTTGTTTAGATCAATCTTTTAAAGAACCAATTTTTTGGTTCAATAACTACACTTTTGTTGAATAAAGATTAAGTTTTGCAAAAATTTTGGAAAGTCATGGGAACTGATTCTATCTCTGCTATTGTTAATTCTTATCATTACATAGCATCAAATTTCTACTTTTAGATTGTAAAAGAAATTTATATGATATTCAAATTCAAAGTATTTCTTTTTGTGAAATTTTGGTGAAATAGATTTATATGATGTTCAAAGTCAAGGTAAATCATTTTGAGTGTCTTTAGTTTGAGTTATTTTCCCTATAGCCTTAGAGAAGCATTGGAGTCTAAGTTGGTTGTAAGTGCATCATGAAGACTATTTTCTTAAAATATTTCCAGATTATTTGAATTTTATTAATAGTGAGAGAAAGGATATAGCAAATGAATCCCTTTTCTTAAAAAGATATAGCAAATCACTATATAATAGGCCTATAACCCATAATCAAATCATTCATACTCCGTATAATCTAAATAATATAACCTTTAAGTAACTCACAATGGTTACTATTGAATTTCTTTTTCACAAAAATAATGTGAGTTGAAAAAATTGTGAGGGGGTGGAAATAGTAAGATGTAGTGATAGTGGAAAATCAAAAGCACCATCTGCATTTCTAGTGTGGGGGCAAGTGGTAGTGTCCCATTACGACCCTGAGGCGTATACTCTTTTTGTTGCTCCATATGTGGGTTGGGTCCATCAGTCACTTTTGAGTTTTGTTGGGTGAGATTGCTGCTGCTAATTCGTGTTTCTTCTTGCGTCAAATTATCTTAATTTTTTTCCTTGTCATTTACAACTGTGAGAAGGATTATTGTGTTACTGTGTTTCTAATAACTCGGATTACCGTGTTTGTAATAATTCTACGTTGAGTTATTGTGTTACGAATAAAATTGGGCAATATGACCATGCCCTTATTTGTAATGGCCCTGGAGATTTGCACTTGAGATGATTTTAGCTTGTATTTGGTATTTGTTTCCAACATACATAAAGATAACGACATCATTTTAGATCACACATCATCGACAACAGTCAAAACATGGAATATATATTCTCAAATTACTTGAAAATACAAACTCAACGATACCAACAGCAAAAGCGCGACACCTCTGTACTTTATTAGCAGATCTTATAGTAACTACGACTATTATTATTATTATTGCAGTGGCAGCAGTTGGAGATCAGGGGCAGGGCTTGTAGCAGTAGCATTTTCTGTCAAGCAAATGGAAATCGCAGCTTCCAGTTGGAAATCCCTCAGTACGGCAAATAGTTTTGCAATTGCTGCTTCTCACGCAGTACCCTTTGAATTTTTCGCTTGGGGTTTTGCACGTTTGACCCTCTGCCACTTGAACCTCCATCATCCCTGCATCACGTCACGTTACACATGATTCACCCAACATTTCAACAACAAATGTTACAACAGTCAGTCAGTCAGTAAATAAATAATTGCTTTCCGGTGATGAAGGAGAAGGAACAAATACCAATGCTTATGACGAGCAACACAACCAGAAATAGAGCACTGAGCCGAGTGCCAACTCTGTTGCCCCCCATTATTGATCTCCTTTCTCTGGTTAGAAAACACAGTAAGCTTCAAAGTTTGAATGAAGAGCAGTAAGCGTCGTGCCAAAGCAGTGAAGCAAATAGCTGTATTTATAAGAGTGCCGGAGGCAGGTGGATATCATGTGGTATCTTCTTTTATTTGATGTCGTCCACGTCCAAAGTTGACCAACTATTGTAAGAAAAAAGAGAAGTAGCGTCTAGATATATGCACATAAAAGGAGGATTATGGGAAGGCGGATCCCATGGAATGGATCAGTATGTTACAATTACGGGGATTTTTTTGATAAGGTGGATCCCGGAGATTGGACTTTGTGTTTCAATTACAATCCTCTTTCTTTTCTTTTGTTAAGGTTGGAATGCGAAAGTGTTGGGAGTATTTGTGGGCCACAATCTTTCACACTTTAATAAACTGAATTTTGAATACTCTTTGTGGTTGAATGAGTGTAAACTTTGTGTATATATATATATAGATTCTAGAAGTTTGAACTATATGTGTGAAATTTTTTATTAAATTTTGAATATATCAAGGTCAATAAATTATATTATTAATTAATATAGGAAATAATAACCATAATACTTTGTTATCCATAAACCATGTTTTTTACCGTGTGACTTTTCATCATGATAATTGTAAAGATTCTGGACACCACATATCTTTGGTATGATATTGTCCACTTTGGACCTAAGCCCTCATGGATTTGCTTTTAGACTTACCCCAAAAGGCCTCATACCACTTGTTAGAGCCAACAGTGCGCAGGTAAATAAACGACAAACAACAGCATATAAAATCATACACAAAAGACACAGAAGTTTAACGTGGTTCACCCAACCATTCTGGGCTACGTCCACCAAACATAGGCATCGGCAATCTTATTATTAATCAGGAGATTACAAAACAATTTCTTCCTTCACACTCACAAACTCTCATCCAATCTCTGTACGGTCATATATTTTATAGCCAAGAGAATCTAACTGACTCATAAATCCTCTCATAACAAATATAGGATACATTAACTCTTTCCCAACTAACTGGAGCTAATATAACAACAAATCCTAATATTGTCACACATTTGAGATTTTTGCCTAATTTAGGAAAATAGAAAATCTCAACAACAACCACATGGTAATGACATCAACCCTAAACTGTATAACCATTGTACAAGCATGACAAAAACGTGATAATAATGACAACCACATAGTTTATAACATTGTAATGCCATTTGGCCTGGCCTAGACTTTGCTTCTTTGCAGTGGATATACATAATGGAAATGGCAACAACTTAGTTTAAGTTAGATACTGCCTATGCATGTAACCTTAATATTGATACGCAAAATAGACTCTCGCCTAACCTTTTGTATATCATTACAATAGTAGAGGCTTGATACCCAAAACAAACTCTCTAACCTTTCGTGTATGATTACAAGAATGGATGGCTAGAGACACATGAGGGAGTATGTATGTACCTTGCGTTGTTGTGCTTTTAATAATTCCCTTGTTTTCACTCACAATTTGCTCCCTCTCAAGCAGGATGTGGGAAAGACAAATGCATGCCATTATTGTGCATATATGCAATCTTATTAATTTAAATCTTATAAACAAATCTAGTTTAACTATGGAAAGGAATAAGGGAAAGGAAATAAGTTTATTTTATATGAAGTTTATCATCATGCATTTATAGTTTTATTATTCTCTACCGCAACAGGGTAATAACGTATTCGTAATTTATTGATGTTACATTAAATTTAAATTCTTCAAAAAATTAAACAACGTTATCTAATGTTTACATTTGAGATTATTTTTTTTTCCTAAGTTTTAATTGTTTAAATTATTTGGGGTCTTATTTTGTAATGATAATTTCGTCATTGTTCATATGTTATTGCATGTTTGGGGTCTTTGTAATGATAATTCTGCCGCCATTCGTAAATTATTGCAGGTTTGGGGTCTTTGTAATGATAATTCTATTGCTGTTCATACGTTATTGCAGGTCTAGGTAGATTTTAGTCAGCACGACTCAATAAAATTGTGTATAGAGCCCTAACCTTAATTGCAGTTCATTAAAATATGACAAATAACATTATAGCTCTCTGCTATTAATGTATAACTTTATGCTATAACGTTATAACTCTTTGCTATTAATGTATAACTCTCTGCTATTAATCTTCTGAATCAGAAGAATCTATAGAAAATTTGAGAACTAATTATCCAACAATCCATACCGATGAAGATAAAAACAAAGACAGTTCTCTAATCAATCGCAAGCAGTGCACTGAAAGAGACCCCTGACCTGTTAACACAATAAATGAATGAAGGGATACCTATCTAGAAAATTTGCTTCACCATCAATTTACAAGTACATACACAAATTTGCCAAGGAAGATAATATAATGGAATTTAAGGTAGAATTGATATATGCACAATGGAATTTAACATGCACCATTATCGAATGGCAATAGTATTATGTTCTGGATTTCGTCAAAATTAACAAAGGATACTTTTTTACAAACCAACAAATAACTAAAAAATGAAAATATTAAAACACAAAAAATATGATGCACCTAATATTAGTGTAAATCCTATTGATATTACAAAGAGGGAGTCTTACAATTCTTCCTCAGTGACATCAGTTAGCACAAGCCTAGTTTTTTTTAACTTCTCCTTGAGAAAAAAATGAAGCTTGCTTCTTGAATTGGCTAAGATGCAGACTACCCATCTTAAGGTTTTATCAAATGTGTTCAAAAATCTCCTATCATTGGTTGTTACTTCCAAATAAGTTGTCAAAATCATTCATAATATCATCCTAGAAATGGTTCATATCTGTCCCAAAACTCTGTTAAACAAGCAAAACATTTTGATTTACAGCTAAATTTCTTCAAATAAAACAACACAACATTTTGATTGTGCAACAAATTCATAAACCATATTCCAATGTACTATTATGGGAGATA
This sequence comes from Pinus taeda, assembly GCA_000404065.3. Taxonomy (NCBI): domain Eukaryota; kingdom Viridiplantae; phylum Streptophyta; class Pinopsida; order Pinales; family Pinaceae; genus Pinus; species Pinus taeda. Next base: position 8,090 of record APFE030956871.1, on the reverse strand, counting down.
CATTTGATTGTGTAGAGAGATTTCTTCTAACAAAATCACACAACATCTTTATTGCAACAATTACAAACCATATTCCACTGTAATGATTTGTGGAGATACACTTGCACTGTGAAAATGGTTGATACTATGAAAGAATCCAAAATTTGACCGTTATCATCCACTGCAATCATGTTAACCATTTAAGGCTACACGCATGAATGCCAAAATGAACAGCACCTGTAGATGCTCTTCAATGCAAAATGCAATACTTCTTTTCCCCTAACCCCCGATACACATTAAGTATTAGAATGTGCCACATGGAACTTTTCAACACCATTATCGTCATTGCATCCGATGTCAGACAAATTTTTTAAATGGAGATGACATAGACTTTGGTTGAGATATCGTTATCGTTAATTTGATTTTTTTAAGATATAAATATTATTTTAAACTTTTATATATAAAAATGCATATTAGATATTAGTTATTTTACCATTCTAGGATCAAAATCCATCTAATACTCTTCTAGAAAATTTTAGGTTGAGTATACAATCTTCGTTATAAGATTTTTGATAGGCTAATTAGATTTAGATTTAGTCTAATTGAAAATATTAATTTAATTGTATTTATTTCAAATAAATGTAAATATTAATTTTAAATTCATAAATTTGTATTATTAAATAAAATAATGAAATTTTTTTCATAATGGTGGAGAAAACCTATTTATAATTTTAACATTTATAAGTTTTATCAATATAAATTGAACATTGCCAAAAGTGTGACCCAATGTTACAACTAACAATTATCATTTTGTTTTGTTAATATTTAAATATTGAATATTACTAAAAAAAAAAAAAAAAAAAAAAATTGACAAATTTTTTGCTGAAATTCAAAAAAAATTCAAACCAACTAAGCCACATAAATTGTTGTTTCAATAATATTAAACATGACATTGCCAATATAAATTAACATGCCGAGAAGTGTGTACCCATATTTAAATTAAAATTAGTTTCCACAATTATTTTTATTAATTTTGTAATAAGATTAGTTTCCAGAGCACCCTTCATTAATTATGACGTGATAAGCAAATATGCAACTCCTACATAAAGGAATAGTGTATTATTGAATAGAGATATTAAATTAATAATGTAATGAGCAAATATGTAACTCCTAAATAAAAGAATAGTGTAACAAACCCACACATGCAAAGACACCCATTTTTTGTATCTTGGATCATAAAGCAGAGCTCGCGATATCAGTGGGGCTTGGTAGAGATTGTAGACAGTAAATCCAAACCCATTCTCTTCATAATAATGCTCATGGACTGGAGTTGGGCACACATGTTCTTTATCTATACAATATTGTGGATATTTACTTTGTGGAAATTTTTTTTTCTCGAGTAGAAGCACATTGTTTTGTATATGACATAGAATTTTCTACTTCATTGCTAAGCCATTTAGGAATTGAAATTTTTTCAGTTTTTTTAACTTATGTATATGTTTTGAATTTTGATAAATTCTTATTTTTGAAAAAATCCAATTTTTCATATCACAATGGCAACAACATTATACGCAGTTAGGGTTTTCCTATTTTAGGCTTATTGATTAATTTTCCTTAACACATTGTTCGATAATTTTTAAGAAATTGGTGATAGTAAATCTACATAGCGTTGCTAATTACGTGTGATGAAAACAATTTAATTGAATATTCTTTAATGTGTAATAATGCTCATGGACTGGAGTTGGCCACACATGTTCTTTATCTATACAATATTGTGGATATTTACTTTGTGGAATTTTTCTTTTTCTCGAGTAGAAGCACATTGTTTTGTATATGACATAGAATTTTTCTACTTCATTGCTAAGCCATTTAGGAATTGAAATTTTTTCAGTTTTTTTAACTTATTGTATATGTTTTGAATTTTGATAAATTCTTATTTTTGACAAAATCCAATTTTTCATATCACAATGGCAACAACATTATACGCAGCTAGGGTTTGCCTATTTTAGGCTTATTGATTAATTTTCCTTAACACATTGTTCGATAATTTTTAAGAAATTGGTGATAGTAAATCTACATAGCGTCGCTAATTACGTGCGATGAAAACAATTTAATTGAATATTCTTTAATGTGCAATTTCTAGTTAAGTTGTATTCTTAGATTCATGACAAAGAGACATGTTTGATTTTTTTAGATGTCTAAATATCCAGTCTTGTTCTCCAATTTTCATCATTAGTATTTTAACTAATTTTTTTAGATGTCTAAATATCCAACCTTGTTCTCCGCTTTTCATCATTAGAATTTTAATCCTTTTTGAAATGTGGAAAACTCTTACAGACCTCTTTCGAAGTAGGAGTGATGCCAAGAAATTGGCATTGAGAGACAAGATTAGGAACATTCACATGCAGGAAAACGAAACCATTCCTCAGTACGTATCCAGATTCACTCAGGTTTGAGATGAACTTTGTCAAGTAGGATAATATGTGCCATCATCTGAACTTCTGAGCTTAGCGCTCTTTGTTCTTCTGAAATCCTGGCAGATCTAGTAGGATTTAGTTAATGGAAGAGATAAGCTACCAGATTGGGATAAACTTTGGTATGATTTGGTGCAAGAGGAGATCAAAAGAAACACTAATTATGGTATCACATCCATTGCAAATGAGGAAGAAGATTTTTCTCTAGTTGGTAAAGGAAATAATTCCAAGGGAAAGAAGGCTCAAGGTGAGGCAGAGTCCATGCAAAATAATGGCAAGAAGAAGCACCTAAAAAAAATAAAATATTTTCACTGCCATGAATATGGACACTACGCAATCAAGTGTCCACACAAGAAATCTAGCAAGCAGCCTGCAACAGGAGTAGGAGGAGATGATTTGAAATATCGATTCAAGTTAGATTTCACCCTTCTTGCTTGCATGGAAAGCACAATAAGAGGGAGTGATTGGTACCTAGATTTTGGTGCATCATATCATATGACAGGAAACAAGGAATTCGTCATTTGCATAGAGGAAAAGGATCTCAAATTGCACATATAAATTGGAGATGATGGGAGGTATAGTACTAAAGGAATTGGTAGAGTCACCTTTTAAGAGGGAGTTAGTCTCCCATCTTCACTTGAAAAATGTAATGTATGTGTGTGGGCTGAAGAAAAAATCCATTTTTGTAGTTGTATTGGAGGACAAAGGTTATGATGTGGTGTTTAGTAAGGAAAAATATTTTCTAAAGCATGTTACCACTGTACAAGTGAAACAGATTGGTGTTAGAGTCAAAAATATCTACAATCTAGAGGTATATCTCACCACGCATGTAGTTATACATCCAAGAGTGAGGTGAGGCGATGTAGACCATTAGTTCCAAAGTTGCAAAGATTTGGGTTGGGTCTATAGGAGAGCAGTAGTAGTGTCAGTATACTCTTCTCATGGATCATTACCCTTTCTATAGTGGCCCACAATATTCTGTAGCAGATGTATCAATCAATTTTAGTTGAAGTAGTTAGATCTTGAGCAATGGTTGCAGACTAATTGCAATCAGATGTTGAGGAGAACAAATCAATATTGAGAGCAACGCATAAGGCACAATGCAAAATCAACAACAGTGAAGTTTTCCTAGTAGACAGTGTAGAGACTAGTAGCAGTCAGAGACAAGAGATAGTTGCAACTCAGAGACATTGTTGGTTCAATATTTTGGACGCTTCTCAGTTGCATTTGTTGCAGTAGTAACAAAAAAAATGAAAGGTATTTTTGTTATAGCACGTTCCTATAAGAGTAGAATTGGGATTGTGCAAAATTATTTTCTTACTAAGAGGGAGTGTTGAAATTGTAGCAAGAAAAGGCTTCATTTGACTTATGCCTTAGTCAAATGGAGAAAATTTATTTTCCACATCAGAAGGATGACATGAATTGCAATTAGCTAAAGTCACATGGCCTTGTCTAGTAGTTAAGTTAGAAAATTAGAGCTATAGGCTAAAAGTAGAGTTTTGCATGGGTTGATTGGTAAAATTTAGGAATCTAGTTCATTTACCTTCATTTGAACTCAGTTAATTGAGATCTAGTCATTAATTGAGTCATTTGAAGGTCAATTGAGTAGTTATGACTGTTTTTAACTTAATGATCTCTTAGTTACCTAGTCAATCAACTAAAAATAGACCCATTCATGCATGAATTTGAACTACCTAGTTGAGTGGATGGAAAAGGCACATTTGTATATATAATTGTATATTGTTGAGTGTACAATACTCTTCAATTGAGAAGGGGATCAATTCCCCTTGGATTTGTGCAAGGAAATAGGGAATTTCCCTATTCTTTAGGAGCATAACTCCTCTAGGATTGTGCAAGGAAATAGGAGGTTGGTTGAGGCTTGAATTGACTAAATGTTGGCTAATGCAGGTCAGGAAGTAGGAGAACAATATTGTAGTTTAGGGTGCGCTTCAAAGTTGAAGCAAGACATTGTAATTATTTCTCTTCCTCATATGAGTTAATGCAAAGCATCTAAGGGGTTTTTCCAATCAGGTTGCCTTGTAAATCATTGTGTTCCTTCTATTGTGATGGTTGCATGTGATTGCATTTGTTTCTATCATGTGTTTTCCTTTTTACAAAAGAGTGGAAGAAATTTATGTCTCTTGATTTCAATTTGATTCATTAGCAATAGCAAATTTCTTGCAATTTCTACATTTAAGACAATTGGACCCCAAGGAAGAATCCAATGGACCTAGATATATTCGAACTAGGAACAATACAAATTATGAACAAGAAAGAGGATATATGGATTCAAACAAATTCAGATGGTGTTTGAAAAAGACCTGTGGTGGTATATATTCAAATTTCACACACTAGATAGGCCAAAGAACCTAATGTAGATACGATCAATGAAATCAAGGAGAACAAGATCATTCCAAGTAGGATCCATTAGTCTCACTCTTGAATACAAGTTTTTCTTTGGAAAATTATATTTTTGGGACATGAGGAAATGAAGTAGGGTCCAAAGAATTGGAAGCATCAACTAATGTTCTACCTAGTTTGTATGGTATACAAATCCTAATCCACCACCCTTCATACCTATGTATAAAATTGTAGAGGGTCTTTGTGTTGGTCAAGCACCAAAAGGTCCCATTGCAAGCCCTATTATTGATGGTATACGAATTAGTAAAGGTGCATAGGATTTAAATCCCTTCGAATGGTTCAAGTACAACTTAAAACATAGAAACAAAAGCACTCTCAACTTTACGGGAAAGGGGTTGAGGTTCTTATGAAGAGAATGTTCCCAAGTGTAATAAAAAATAAGGAAATATTTCATGTCTATGACCCAAAAAAAGCATGAACTAATGTCATATGTGGGAACCAACTAGCCTTAGTTGGGGATCTTAGAGAAAATGTATCAAAAAAGTGTTTTAACAGATCTTTTTAATGTATCTTCAAATTTTATCAATGTGGGTCTTCTCAAAAGTATGCATAATGGGTACTCATTGGATGTGGAATTTAATTTTGCATCCATTGAGTGTCTACAATTGTTACATGCCATTTTTTCACCATGACACTTGGCTGGTGAAATGGATCTCTCGCCATCCATAAAAATGTTCCATTGCACTCCCCTAGAGGTCAAATATTAAAAAACCCTTGAATAAGATGTGAATTTTGGGTAAAATCGTCTTGATGACTTGTTAATTATTACCTACGCGTTTCTCCTAGTATGTTTCCATGCATTCACAGTTTCTGTCCTTGAAATCTATGCAAAAATACGCTTTGTCTTAAACTATATACTGTGCACATAACTTGAAGAAAAGTAAAAATAAAAAGTGAATTCTAGAAGAATTGTTGGGTGAATATATCCCAACTGAAAGCTTCTCATGTCATATCTATTTGAGCCATACCCCTTAGATCACGAATCTAATTCCCTCTCATCAAGGAAACCTAATCCCCCAATTAGAGGATCTCATCCTCCTCTTTTGGATCTAAAACATATTCCTCTTGGTCGATAAATTGACTACAGGTTAGAGGGAATAGGAGGTTCAGAAAAATAAAAATTTATGTTGTAGGATTTAGATTGGAAGGCTTATCATCTAAGGGGAGGGTTGCAAGCACTTGGGAGTCACCTCATGACATCAAGGCAGAGGTTGTAAGGCTCTTCTTTATCCTTGAATTAATACAAATGAATCATTTTTTCCATTGTATCGTCTTATTGAAATGATGAATGATTTATGTCTCTTTCCATATACATTAAGATGATTTCAATTTCTAATCTCCCTGATCATTATATTAAGCTTGTTTGAACTATCATGTTGCATATGCCTTTAATCTTTCTTATGTCGGTGATTGCGGGTCTTTTCAGGCAATGCGAAGCTACATCGAGACAGAGAAAGGATATTCATCAAGCATTTCACAAATAGGAAAGAGGCTTATTCTCGATCTCTTGTATTTACAATTAAAATGAAATAAGCTTAGGAAAAGAGTTATTCAATTATCTGTTTGTTTCCAGTTTCCTTTAGGATCTAGGGAGATCATTGTTGTCAAAAAGAGGGATTTATCTGCCTAACAACACTTGAAATTTGAGTAAACCTACATGGAGATGACTGAAAAATATAATTAAAAAGTAGTTTTCTTCTTTTTCCTCCAAAATTAATAACTCTTATTTTATTATTTTTCCTTAGGAAGTTACTTTTAGGCTTAAATATACACTAATTATTGAAACTAAATCTATAGTGGATGAAGGTGCAAGATTTTGTGGGAAAAAACATTTTTTTAACCAGAATGAGAATTTCTAAAGAAATGATAACTTTGAAATATCAGTAACCAATATTTCACTTGAATACAACTATTTTGTAAATTCCATAAACAATCCAATTACAACATGTCTTTGGAAACTTGAACCCATGCAACTAGGGAAACAAATTGTTCGCCAAAACACTCAAGCTATGATCCTTTAATGTGGGAGAAAACAAAGGTGTCTGGATTCTTTATAATAGTCATCTACAAGAATCTATTAAAATTGAATTTCACAAAATCTAAAATAGGAAAAACAAGTGGTTTTTAATTGGGAATGGGACAGAATATGAAAGATGAAAGAGTTCTCAAAGAAGTAAAGGGATCCTTAGAGATATTCTAAAATAGTTATAGGATTTTGATGTTTGAGAAAGGAACAAGAAATTCAAGTAAAATTACATGAGGATAAACTTGAGGATCATTCCTTTGGAAAAGAAAAAATAATGGAGGCTTAAGATAAATGAGTTATTGTTAGGGGTTGGGAATGATAACACAAAATCATTTAAACAGTATGCCAATATCTAGGCTACATCACTGATGAGCAAGGTGTGCATGTGGTTCTAGCTAAGATTCAAGTAATTTGGGAATCACCATCCTATTGTAGTTGCTACAACACCCTCCAAAATTTTGTCTTACACTCAATTTCAGAGCCTTCCTTGGTCTTGTACATTTTTTCCGCAAACATTAGAGCTTATTTCATGAGATTTCATGTAGTATTTTGTTCCCCTTTGCATGTTGGATTAACTTTCATCTTTTAGGATGTTTTGTTGTCACACAATGTTTATAAGCTTTTCCTGATAGCTTCAAGGGTTTTTATTTGTGTATACGAGTTTCTCTAACTATGTAAAAAATTTCCGCACTGATACACAAAGTTATTGTAGGTTTTAACCCTGTACAAAAATTACCTGCATACAAATTCTAAAACACGGAAAATAAACAATGTGAGATAATAACACATAAAACACATATACACAAAGATTTTCCGTTGGATCCCAAAACCAGGACTACCAACTTGATTTTTCATTATGTTCCTTTCAATGTTACAATACAAATTTATACATGCCGAAGCATCCAACACCATGGACCGAAAACCATTGCGTCCAAAAAAACATGTGCGAAAATCATGCACAAAACCATAGGTGTGTCCTCCCAACCTAACATAGGGTCCAAAACCAAAATTTTCCGGGTCGCTGCCTCAGACCCCATATAGTGGAGTTATAGGTACCCCTCAAACCCCCTATGACCTCCCCTCCCCTAACCCCGGATTAAGTATGTGGGCTAGTCATGGAAAGAATATAACACAACCCAACATTCTCCCACTTCTTGTTTTCTTTCCACAAGGGGCCACAAGAGAGCTTA
>APFE030956870.1:0-10991 GCA_000404065.3 Pinus taeda | reverse complement strand
AGAATTCTGAGGTATGTGAAAGGTACCAAAATGTTTGGAATTTTATATAATGTCTCAGAACATTCAGATTTGGTTGGATACACAGATAGTGATTGGGCTGCAAGTGTTGATGATCGGAAGAGCACTTCCGGTTATGTTTTCCATATGGGTTCAGGAGCCATTTCATGGGCTTCTAAGAAGCAGTCCATCGTAGCATTGTCTACAGCAGAGGCTGAATATGTGGCAGCTACAGCAGCAGCATGTCAAGCAGTTTGGATGAGAAGGATGTTGAGAAGCTTAGGCCAAGAACAGGCAAAAGCGACAGTGATCTTTTGCGACAATAGCTCAGCTATTGCATTGTCAAAGAATTCAGTGTTTCATAAGAGAACGAAACACATTGATACAAGGTTTCACTACATTAGAGAATTAGTGAACAATGGAGAAATCGTCCTAGAACATTGCAGGACACAAGAACAGGTTGCAGACATCTTGACAAAGCCACTGGACCAGAAAAGCTTCGAGTTTTTGAGGAAGTGTCTGGGTATGAACGAATACTTTTTATATATAAAATTAAAGGGGAGTGTTGAAAATATATAATTCCAACTGCCCGCGCAGTCAGCAGTCAATAGGGCAGAAAACCACGCGGTAAATCAAAACCAGCTGGTCTCATATCGCACCACCTTTTGCATAAGGTTGTTTCCGTACGAGGGCGTTCCGATACTGACAACCTGACACCGATGATGCTGGCCTGACATCAGCAAGAGGCACTTTTCAGAAGGTATCTTTCACCCAGCTAACCCCTTCCTCACCCGTCGATCTACCTCCAGTTTTCACCGCCGTCGATTTAAGGAACCTGCACGATGGTTTAAAGTTCTGTCTGAAAGGTCTTCCGATACACAACCTCCGCCGTGGGATTAAAGGCAGGTTTGTCCATCGTCCGATCATGGAAAGTACACGGGCCCGTTGAAAATTAAATGCATCCCATACCTTATATTAAAAACATTGCTATGTTTTTGGTAATGCGTTTAATATTTATACGGCGAAGTAAATAAAAGTATGGGCGTAAATTTATTTTATTGTTTTTAATATATGTTTTTTAATATAATGTTGACCCATTTTTGTATTGTAAAAAAAACCACCCGCGGGGATTAAAAAAAAAACGCAATTTGTAATGTATTTGATATATGAAGAAAAACAGGGGGTCCGCAGCGCCAATGAAAAATTTTGTGAATCTCACACAGTGAGATAGAAAACTTGAATTCGCAGCAGCGAATGAAAAACCAGAGAATTGAATTTTGTATTGCAGGGAATGCACAGAAGTGCATAGATATTTTGGGTCTGTAATGTAAAAGTGATTTTCAGGCAGCAGAGTAATTTTGATGGCAATGTAAGAAGTAAAAAAATTGCACAGCTGCGCAGGAAGAGGAGAAGTAAATGAAAACCAATAGCTTGTTTTGTTTCCAAATCCATGAGTTGTTTCACACAGGTGAAAAGGTAAATCTGTAACTCCCTGTAAGTTTTGTTTTTCACACAGCAGTGAATGTAAATGAAATATTTACACACAGTGGTGTAAAATTTCATAGGAGGCAGAGTAACTTAGGTGAAAATGTTTTGGTGAATCCCTCTGAGTGAAAGAGGATGAATATGTCTCAGTATTTTGTTTAATGAATGAAATTTTATGGTGGTGAAATACTCTGTCCTGTGCAATTGTTTTTAAGAGACTTCTCTGTGTAAAAGATCTTGGTGTAAGCAAAGGAAACAGAGCATTGCCTCTGTGTTTTATTTTTATGGTTTTGGTATTTTCCATCACAAACATAGAAGCAGAGAAAAATACCCAACAATTTTTTTCATTTACACTGATTTACATTGAACAATTTTAACATTCACTTTATTAAACTAAGTGTGCAACATCAAAATCTATTCATTGCTTTCCTATAAGCAAGGCCAGCTTTTACCTCAAAATGAAAATGGTCTGGTCATAGAACTGATAATGTGTCCAGCAAAGTCCGCAACATCAAAGCTTCTTGATTGCCTTGGTATTTAGTGCCCAAACAAAGCTAGGTAGCTGTTATAGAATAATAACGTATCAATACCAAACAATGATTTATTCATCAAATTTTTTGGCAGCACGAGAATTTTTTGCATTTCTTTATATTTATTCACCAAACAATGTCGTTTTCTATGTCAAATGGAAAATGTAAAATTCATATCTAAACCCATACTGGTAACCCATACAGGTATATATGTATAGTACCAATGAGTTTTCTAAAGTTAAAATATTTAGTAATAAATTTTTAGTTATATTAAAATTTGATATTGAAATATTTAATGTTAGATATTTTATTTATGGTGATAATAACATATATTATTTATTAATATTTTTTTAAATTGTTAATATGTAAATTTCATATTTTTTATTTTTTTTTTTATAATTGAAATAAAAAGCAATTTGACTTAAAATAAGAAAGGTTCTTTCATAAAAATAATAGAAAATATTTTATATTAATTAAATAAGAAAATTTTCTCATAAAATTGTAATACTTATATTGAGATATTTATAGTTAGTATCAAAATATTTTTTTTAAATGCCACATGTCAATTGAGCATGAAAAGGATTACACATCTCTTTCATGTTGGGTTGTTAAAAGCTCCTTTCAACAAAACACATTAATATATTTAATGCATATAGAAGAAGGAGTTCATAATAATTGTATCATTACTTGCATTTAGCACTATACAAGCAAAAAATGCCTAAATGCATAACTATATATATAGTCATTTTAAAATTTTTTAGGTTTAGGTTATTTTCTAAGCATATTTTCTAATTAATTTCACTGAAATTTTAAAAATTTGTTAGAATTACAAATTTGATTTCTAATTTACACCATTTAAATGTTATTATAAATTCAAATACACATCTTTATACATATATATAGAATTATATAATCCTAAAAATTTCTTTAAAATATCAAATTTAATTTGAAAATTTGAAAAAATAAACCATAGAATAAAAAATTTAAATAATTAATTAATATTTCCAATCATTTTAGGAGATCCCAAATCGTGTAAAGTCCATGGTTATTAAAAATATTTACCAAAAAAATATGGACTTCACAAGGGCATAATGAAAAAATATAGCTAAGCATTTAAGAAGACAAATGTGCTTAGATATGGTGGAGGAATTTTCAATTAATGTCTATGTAATTATTAGAAACCAATTCAAAACAATATATAAAAAGTCAAAGGTCAACTTTCCAAAGACAATGGGAAAGTAAAAGAAACTTGGAAACTTACCAGGAGAGAATACTTACAATAAGGAACTATCAAAATGTGTCAAGTACAATTTTCCATTAGATTCTTTCTATCATGTATTCATTTAATGTCTTCCTTGGGCTAGAAAGCATGAGATTGGATTAGGAAGAAAACAAAAGTGTTATCACCTTTTATAAATATATCTCTTTATTCTTAAAAATTTAGAAAAAGTAATTTCAGATTTAGACTCAATATCAGGTCATGGAAGATGGTTTCAAGAATAGGCATATGAAATAATATGGAAGAGTGTAATGAAAAACTCTTTTAGTAATGAGTCATTAAAAATCACATGTAAAACACCCAAAAGACCTTGGTGTAGAATTTCCTACAAATTCTCTACAAATCTACCTTTGAGATCTATGTAGAAAATCTGACTGTAGATTAACTCGATAATGCAATATACCAAAGAAAAATACTATAATCTACTTCTACTATCAAACTTGCGGAAGCTTAAAGATCGAGATGAATCAGAAATGAACACATATAACTATAAGAAGAAGAAGAATCAATGCACATAAAACACAAAAAATACTTAGGAGAAAGCCTCAGCTAAAAAACCCACTATCTGTATTATCATACAAGGTGGAAATACGTCAAAATTATACAAAGCCTTGGCTCTCACAACTAGCCAATTCTCAGTACAATCCTCCTGGATGCTCATAGGCAATCAAAGCTTCTCATATGCCCTCTCCTCTACCCTCCAAGCCTCCTATTTCCTTGTGCAGTTTCTCTTGGTGATCCTCCTGTCACCAAGTGGAAGACTGATCACTCACACTAATCCTACATCCTGTCAAAACTGCACAATCCTCAAGGAACCTTACCTTGACTACATACATTGGTTTCCTTTATAGGAAAACACATGCAACTGATAGTAACCTATCCTTGACATTTAGATCAATTGGGTCTTTCTCTAAATAGACATGCATGAGTTTCTAATGAGGGAATCTTCAGTTATGTGGAGTACATTGGTTGAGTGCATGCATGCATCAATTGACTGATAACTCACAATTAGTTCCTCAAACAATTTGGAACTAATTTAACTGGACTTAACTCAGTAAACTGAGCTAACTAATTACAACTCAAATATAACTCAATCTTATCTCCTTAATTAAGGACAATCTCCTTAATTTAAGGGATAACTGTTGCATGACTTCAGAAAGACTTCTAACTTGAATTTATCCAACTAATTAATCCATAATGAATTAATTAATTAATTCCAAATAGCTGGTGAGACTAAATTCGATTTTAATTCACAATTTTAATTCAAGGAAAAATTAAAATTGGAATATTCTGAATTCTATTTTTATCATTTCTTGTTGTTATTTTCAACACTCCCTCTCAACAAGAAAGGAATTCGACTTGATCCTGATCTTGAACCTTTGGAATGTTCTGCATGCAACACTACCCTCTAGTGTTGTTGCTCCAGCAACTCCAGAAACAAAACAAAAAAAACAAAAAAAATCCAACCTGAATCAAAATGATGCCTTTTTCATCAAAGTCTTTGACTACTATTGCCTCTATCGACTGAAAACTCTACAATTTTGCTGACTCAGCCTTTCTGCATTATTATCAATCCTTCTCTGTGCTCTTCAGTAGCTGAATGCTCTAACCTTTGTTACTTTAATCTCTGACTGCATCAATCCCACTGATTCCTCCCACTACTATGTACTTTGGGCTCCCGTAGCGAGGTACGATCCATGAGATAAAACCTCTCAGTGGACCCTGCCAAATTTCAGCCTTCTTGGGACTATCACTCCACATCGCCCTACCTCACACCTGAAGGTATGTCTGCATGTGATCTCTCTACCCACTTCTCCAATTGTGGCTCCTCCATAATTGTCTGAGACTTCTTTTGGGACTGCATGTTGAGAGGTAATTTACTCTCTCTCTCAACCACCAAGTCTCTAACATTTGCCTTGCTCCTCAATGCTTTGCATGCATCTTAAATCTCAAGTGCATACAGGTTCTTAACTCGTGAACCAATCTGTTTCACATGTCCCGTGGTGATGTGTCTAAGGAAAACCTTTCCCTTACTGAAGACAACATTTTGGCCTTTCTCCTCCAACATCATGATCGATACCAAGTTCTTCTTCAGTCCAGGCACATACTTCACATATGTTAAGGTGATAAGAGCTCCATGATCCCTCTTCAAAGCAACCATGCCCACTCCTGAAACACTATACTTTTCATCGTCACCCATCTCTATGCACATCTTGAGGTCTTTTTCCTCCAAGGTACTGAATAAAATTTTATCGCTAGTCATGTGAAATGAGGCTCCACTGTCAAGATACCAACCACAACCCATCATCGATGAAACCATGCATGTGATGAGGGTAAAGTCCATATCGAACTGAGAGGCTAATGCCTCATCTTCAAATCCTTCCAAGGATCCCTTCTTGGACTTCTTCGATGGGCAATTAGTCGCATAATGACCCATCTCGTGACAATTAAAGCATCTCACTTTAGACTTGTCAACCTTCTTCCCTACATGAGAAGAATTCAATTTGGAATGAGAATCCTTCTCCTTCCCTTTCCTTGCCTTACTTGCTAAGGCCATATTTTCTTCATCATCATCCTTGGATGAAGAACCATCTCGAGTGCTCCTCCTATATCCCCCTACATGAGATCCGATCACATTTGTTCCCAATCCGACAGTTTCTCCCTTACATTCACAGAGTCCTGGTAGCTATTCCAGCTCTTTGGAAGGCCAAGGAGAGCGAGGCTCACCATATCATCATCAGCAGTAGTTATTCCCACACTGCTAATCTCATCTTTGCAAGTGTTGAGCTTGTTCAGATATGTGGAAATAGTATCGCAGTTCTCCATCTTGATTCTTCGAAGCTTATCCTTGAGTGCCAATTTCCTCTAGTCGCTACTATTCTGGTAGAGGTCCTTTAATGTCTTCCACATTGAATATGGAGTATCCTTCCCATGGAGACTCGAGATAATATGGTCTCGAAATCCCTCGAGGATGATCCATCCCGCCCTCGCCACACACTTATTCCACTCAGCCAACTCTTGTGCATTAGTTGAACCTGGCTTTGGGATTTCTTGATCAACGAAATCCTTCAAGCCATTGTCTTCTAATACAACCTCCATGCGATCTTTCCATGCTATGTAATTCGAGCTACCTTCCAAGGCATACTCAAGTCTCAAGCCATAGAGTGCCATTGGACAACCTTGAAGTATGAAAAGAATTTGATTTGCATCTGCAACCCCGAACTTCAAACTTCAATTTCTCTTCTCCGTATACTATTCACAACTTCGATAAACTAGGCTCTGATACCATGTAGAAGTTCCTACAAATTCTCTACAAATCTACCTCTGAGATCTATGTAGAAAATCTAACTATAGATTAACTCGTTAATGCAATATACCAAAGAAAAATACTATAATCTACTTCTACTATCAAACTTGCAGAAGCTTAAAGATCAAGCTGAATCAGAGCTTAGCACATATAACCATAAGAAGAGGAATCAATGCATATGAAACACAAAAAATACTCAGGGGAAAGCCTCAGCTAAAAACCCCACTATCTGTATTATCATACAAGGTGGAAATACATTAGAATTATACAAAGCCTTAGCTCTCACAGCTAGCTAGCTCTCAATATAATCCTCCCGGATTCTCATAGGTAATCAAAGCTTCTCACAAGCCCTCTCCTCTGCCCTCCAAGCCTCCTACTTCCTTGCGCAGTTTCTCTGGGTGATCCTCCTGTTACTAACTGGAAGACTAATCACTCACACTAATCCTACTCCTTGTCAGAACTATGCAATCCTCAAGGAACCTTACCTTGACTGCATGCATTGGTTTTGTTTATAGGAAAACAAATGCAACTAATAGTAACCTGTCCTTGACATTTAGCTCAACTGGGTCTTTCTTTGAATAGACATGCATGAGTTTCTGATGAGGGAATCTTTAGTTATCTAGAGTACACTGGTTGAGTGCATGCATGCATCAATTGACTGATAACTCACAATTAGTTCCTCAAATAGTTTAGAACTAATTTAACTAGACTTAATTCAGTAAACTGAGCTAACTAATTACAACTGAAATATAACTCAATCTTATCTCCTTAATTAAGGGATAATCTCCTTAATTTAAGAGATAACTGTTGTATGACTTCAGAAAGACTTTTAACTTGAATTTCTCCAACTAATTAATTCATAATGAATTAATCAATTAATTCCTAGTAGCTGGTGAGACTAAATTCGATTTTAATTTGCAATTTTAATTCAAGGGCAAATTAAAATTGGAATATTCTGGATTCTATTTTTATCATTTCTTTTTGCTATTTTCAACACTTGGAAGTTGGAATTTATAGAAGAATATTAGGGGATTTACTTATAGAGTATTAATCAATAAATCAATTATCTATCTCATCAAGTTTGATTGCTAAGATTGTATATTTACTTTAAGATTTAAGTGAACTTTCAATTGAATTTTGATGGACATTTGAAAGGTAATATAGGTAATAATATATTTTCTTACTTGAGGACTACTGTGATTTTAAAATGATAATTTTATCCTCAAAATTTCTTATTTTAAGGTTAAATTTACTAAAATGAACTTCTAAATTGAAAATTGGTATTATTGATGGCGTTATTTTTAGGGTTAAAATTACTATATTTTTCAAGAGTGGTAGGATGGGGAGGGTTGCTCTATGGCCCCGAAGAAGTTAAAGTTGCAGAGTATGCATAGGGATTTGGATGCATGAAAAGCAACTAAGTTGAAGCTTATGCCCTCTACCAGGGGATTCAATTAGCTAAAGAAAATTAGGTAGTTTCTCTCACTATTTTGGGAGACTACTTCCTTCTTATTCAACATTTGGTGAAGGGCTATTCTCCAAGGGAAAAAACATTAGAAATTCTTATGAAAAGAATTAGAAAAGTAGTGGAAGAGTTCTTTTCAATAATATATTTCCATGTTATTTGTGGTCTTAATAAAGATGAAGACTTATGTGGTAATGAAGGGTGTAAATTAAGATTGGGATATTTAAAAATCAATCATTGAATCAAAACCTCTCTTATTCCTTAGAGCTAAATGGATTTGCATTGCACAATTTGGAAAAACATACATTAAACAATATACGAAGGGGAAACATATTGCACATTAACTCCACTTGGAATCAATAGAAATGCTTCATTAACCTTTGAATATGAAGTCCAAATCACCATTCCATATGTTGTAGATTTTTCTATCTCCTGTCACACAATTTATTTCAGAAGGTATAGAAGCCTCCTAGAGACAACCTCTAGGTTGATAGGAGACCAATGCCTAGGGCATCCAAGAGGAGTTCTTTTGAAGATTATCTAAAGGCTTTCTGTTGCACGCCATATGTCACATAATTGGTTCAATAGCCCTTTGCCAAGGTAAACTCAAGCAAACACAATGATCAAAATAAACACTACTAGATATGGCTAATCTCAAAGAGAAATGTTTTGGTTCTAGTGGCTTACACACAAAAATACATAGTTTAACACTGTTATTGTAGTATAGATGAACAGGAGGAAGGAAAGCAAGGAAATTGATGTAGAGGGATGGAAATAACACAAAATCCTAAGCAACAATCTCCAACAGAAATATGGAAGAGTGAGAAGGTGAAAATGCAGAAAAAGTGGAGCACGAATTAAGGTCTCAAGCTCTATGCCTCATGAATACATTTGTCACCAATTTGCATAATTAAATTTGTTCTTACATACAGGTACTATAGGTTATCAAATAACACAAGTAAATTGTGATTACACAAGTACTGCAGGCTATCAAATAACACAAGTAAATATGTGTTTACATAGGTACTTCTCACTACTTAGCAGCATACATTCAACCATGAGAGAGTGAAAACAACAACTTCATAACAAAATTTCAAAAGAGGAAAGATAGACATGAAACAATATACAAAGGGGAAAACATATTGCACATTTTTTCGATTGGAATCAACCAAACTACTTCATTAATCTTTGATTATGGAGTCCAAATCACCAGTCCATTACATTTAACAATTGTATATGCATGAGCATCTTATGAACAAGCAAATTGAACCAAAGTGGAACCACTCTCTCTACAAACAGAGCTCAGAATTTGTAAAAGAAGAATTCGGGCCTCTAAAATGTAGAAATTGTGAACCTCGTTTAAGTGTTTCTTCCCTCTATTTATAAGGAGTGGGGAAGCTTTGAACAACAATTACAAAATATCTCAGTCAAGCTCCAACTATCTAATCGACTAGCTGTCTCGGCATGCAATGACTTTGCTGCCCAAAATTATTACGACATATTTCATTACTTCTTTAAAATGCAACAAAGTACAAAATAACAAAACATGGGAAAACTAAATAATGACCATAGAAAAATATCTCCATGCCAATTCCTGTGATTACCTATGATTAGGCCACGTATTTTCCATGATATTATTCTTTTGTTACTCGGTAGGTTCACCTGTCATTTTCGCCTTAACTAGTTGAATTCCCCACTTTCTGGAGCGAGGAGCAATCAACTGTCAGTTTCTTGTCACTGTGCAAAAACAAAGATCAACCTCACAGTCTTTCATTCCCTGACTATGTGGGGCTCCATGCTGAGAAATTAATTCTTAGGTGACCTGCACACTACTCCTTGAGTCCCATACCTCCATTTATCTCATTGAAGACATGCGTTGGAGCACAAATATGACTTGTATCACTTCAAGATATACCAAACACTCTTTCCTGCAGATCGTGGTCATTGCTTCCTTGACCCAATGATATTTGACAATCACCATTACTCCTGAGACCAACTCCTCTAAGAAAAGAGCTTGTTTAAAGACCATCAATGTGGTTACTTACATGAATATGGCAAAAGATCCACAAATGAAGAGGAAGAGAGAAGTGAAAATTAAGAATAACAAGATGCTACCAAAGAATATTATAACTTTCTTAGCAAAGATATATTAACCAACAAAAATCAATCTTATTACAGATCTAATATGAGCAGAAGGGGATCAAATTTCTTCAAGTGCAAACTTCTTTAAAGTGCAAAATACAATGTTTTATTTTAACCATAAAAAAAATATTTTTTCATGATATATACATAATTTTTTTAAATGATATATAATATATACATAATTGACATTAAAATATTTTACATAACATGTACATAGAGATGTTTTACCACTCAAATTAAAATGATCTTTTTTATTATTAATGTATTTTTAAGTATATGTCAATATTGGTATTAAAATTTTATAATAATCCACATTGAATATTTTTTGATAAAACATTAAAATTTTTTATTTTAAAATTTTTCTGTAATAGAATATATGAAGTTCATATCGACCTTAAATTAGTACATAGATCTTCAAATAATTTATTTAAATACATATTTTTTTATTTTTCTTTTAAGGAGGAAAGATGAACATATTTACATATTTCTCTTATACTAGATTGTAAAATAAACCTCTAAGCTCAATGATTTTAAAAAGTGGTAAAATAAAAATTAGTCCCTAATATTCACTTTTGGCTGCCATAATCTTTTAAAAATGTGGAAAAATAGAAATTAGTCCATAATATTCACTTTTGGCTACCATAATCGCCACATAAAATAGAATGAAGTGGTATAATGAGAGTCGTTGGTAATGCAGTAGTCTATAACGCGACTTTTTGAAAGTCTTTCCGGTGGATTTTTCCGGTCAAAATCCGGCAGCAATTCATTGGAATCCCAAGTTTGATA
>APFE030956862.1:0-29837 GCA_000404065.3 Pinus taeda | reverse complement strand
AAACGCCAAATTGTGGGCCTCGTTTAGGGTAAATTGGTACATCAATTTCCCGGGGTCGTAACTTTGGCATACGATCTCCGTTTGACGCGTACAATAGCTCATTAGAAAGATCTATTCGAGCACTATCATTGTTGGAACGAAAAACATAGGACCATTGCATGGACCCATGTTGCCCCCGGATTCCCCAAAAAACGTCGTTTAGGGCCTCAAAACGGCTCCAAAAGTTCAGGACCTGAAAAACTGCTAAAAATAGTAAGTTGTGGTACAATTAAGGAAACTGAAAATGCTGAGAAAGACAATGGTGGGGGTCCAGGTGGACTTGGCAGGTGGCCACCAATATCCACCTGGATCATTGGATGCCCCTATTGAGTAAGAATGACACCAATAGCATAGTCAGAGGAATTTGCCTGAATCTCAAGCGATTTCTCTAGGATTGGTAATGTGAGCACTACTACAAAGCAGAGGTGATGCTTCAACTCAAGAAACACCTTCTGTTGGGATTCAAACCAAAATAAATTTGCTTTCGCTCCACCCTTGGTGACTTGAGTCAAAGATGAAGTGATATGAGAGAACCCCAACACAAACCTATGGTAGAAATTGACAAGACCCAGAAAGTTGTGGAGCTCTGTTATAGTGGTTAAGGCTAGCCAATCCCGAATAACTTGTATCTTGGTTGGGTCTACATGCACACCCCGCTCATCAATGATGTGCCTCAAATATTGAACCTGGGTCATACCAAAAGTGCATTTCTCCAAATTGGCACACAATTTGTGTTCTCATGGGGTTTTGAGGACCTGTCGAATATGGTGGAGGTTCTCTTCCCAACTCTTGTTCAAGGTCAGGATGTTATCCAAATAAATACACTACCACGAATGAGTTGGTGAAGGGCCACAAAATTTTTTCCATCAACCTCATGAAGGTTACGGTGGAATTTGTCAACCCGAAAGGCATGATCAGCCATTTGAAAAGGCCCTCCTTGGATTTGAAGGAAATATTCCATACATCAAAGTGTTCGATTAGTACCTAGTGATAACCATACTTCAAGCCAATATTTCTGAAATATTTTTCCCCCTTGAGTTGTGGTCCAGAATGTCATCAATCCCTGGGATTGGATACTTATTTCGAACAATTATCTTATTCAATGCCCGATAGACAATACAATGTCTCCAAGTCCTATCCTTATTCTGTACCAACATGATTAGGCTCCCATAGGGTGGTGAACTTGGCATGATGTGCCATTTTTGAAACAACTCCTAAATCTATCCCTTGATTTCATCATTTTCTAGAACAAAGCGTCGATAGATCAACCTATTGGGTAGCAACGTGTGTGGGGCCAGATCAATGGAGTGATTGACTTGACAGTGTAGGGGTACCCTTATGGGTGAGGTGAAGATGTCCCTACACTCCTCCATGACCTTTTCCATCTACTGCTACCCTGCGGAGTAGCCCTATCTGGAGGCCATGGATGTGACCATAATCTTCTTCTTTCCTTGAGGGTGAATCATAAGGAAGACAAATTTCCCGATATGGGAAATGATCTTAATACATTTCTAAGTAGATATCAAAGAGATGGAAGTAGGCAGTGCTACCTGCGATATCCTGTATAACTTATTTCCCAAAGAAATAATAATTGTGTGAGGCCTAGACTCATACAAAACATGACACTTTCACAACTATGGTTGACCTAATAATACATCAGAAGCTTCAAGAGGAGAAACATCACACAATACCTCATCTGTGAAGGGCTTAATGCTGAAGGGAAGGTTGCACTATTGTCTAATGCATAGATCTCCTCCTTCGTGAAGCCACTTGATGGTGTATGGTTGTGGTTGTGGTGTGTTTGGTAGGCCCATCCACTTCACAACCCTTGTTTATATGAGGTTCTTTTGGATTCCACTATCGATAATAAATTAAAGAAGCAAAACCTTCACCCACATATGTGAGTAGAATAATTTCTCCCCCTCCTCTGAATCGTCGAGCTCAATCCTCTGGATCTTTGTGGTGGCAATGGTGGCACTATGCTCTGCATCAATAATCTTCTTGCCTTTTTCCTCCACCCTGTCGGGTTCTAACTCAGAGTCATAACTTGCATCTGACTCTGAAACCTTCAACACAGCCACCAGTGACTATTTGGCTCGATACTCACTTGTGTTGTGACTGGGGCTCTTATGGAACTCACACCATTGTCATGTGTCCTTCTTTGTCTTTGTGGTGTTGTTATTTTCTTGCGGCTCCGACAGGTTGTCTTGGGTTACCCCACCTTGGCTTTGTCCTTTGTTTTGTGGTTTGGGGTAACCTTTTTGTTCCTTTGGATTCGTAGATCTAAAGTATCACTTCTTTTGTTTAAAATTTTGCTCAATCTTGACAGCGTATTGGTAGGCGATGATAAGCGAAGAGATGTCCAAGAACTCCATCTCATCTTGGATGTATTTATGCAGACAACATTGGTATTTGAGTACCAAATTCCACTCAGAATTCTTGATACCCAACTTTGTATGAAGGGTTTAAAAAATATTTGTGAACTCTGGCATGTCTTGGTCCCTTCCCTGCCATAGTGTGATCCACTTGATGTACTTATCTTCATATCTCCCAACAAGGTAATACTACACCTTGATGGCATCTTAGAAAGAGTTCCAACTGGGTGCATCTAAAAATAGTGAGGGTTCCCTCTGGTCCTTTTGATCACAGTATGTTTCCCACCAATCTTTGACGTGAGGGGCCTTTGAGGAGCAAAAAAGTAATCTTTTCCCTATTGGAAAATTCGTGAACCTAAAAATAACCTTCCAACATATTTAACCATCTATCTATGACGTCTGTATATATTTGGCCTTCAAATATGGGACTGTCGAAGTTTAATTATACCTTGAAGGGAGTGGTTCCTCTAGAGTGCCTGCCAGATTAAGATGTGTGACCTGTAGGCATCCGCCACAGGATATAGGTAAAGTTGTCCATCATCGTGTTCCTTAGTCACTCGAGGGCTTCTTCGAGCAATATTTTGAAGGGATCTCTTGCCCCATCATATTTCTTTTCTTCTTCCTTGGGAGGCTCTCGGGGTTTGCGAGGCTAGTCTTGCAAAGGTTCAACTCGTTCGATCCCTAACTCCTTATACCCTGACCTTGTTGGGCACATGCAAAGAAAAATAGAGAAAGAGCATACTGCTCTGATATCACTGATCCAGACTTGTTCAAGAACACAAAAAAATACATTTATAAACATAAACATAGATACGAAATAGAAATAAAACTTCATTTCATTAATATCAAGAATTGAATTATGCTTACATACATAATGGAAATAAACTAGCTCGAGCGATGGTAGCTTGTCTCTGAGAAGAGATGTGGTGGCTACATGCCTCTGAACTGTGCTATAATGAGGCTTGAAGGCCTATTTATTATTGACAAACAATGGAAAACCATAAAAATTCAAAAACCTAACCCTAGGAGATGAAGCGCCACAACAATGGGCCATGATGGGGTAAATTGGTACATCAATTTCTCGAGATTATAACTTTGGCATACGGTCTTCGTTTGATGCGCACAATACCTCGTTAGAAATATCTATTCGAGGAATATAACTTTCAACTAAAAATCAAAAGCAAAATGGTACATTTTCTTATTTTCGAAAAAAAACGTCATTTAGGTCCTCAAAATAGTTCTGGAAGTTTAGGACCCGAAAAGCTGCCAAAAATAGTAAACAGTGCTACAATTAAGGAAACTGAAAAGCTAAAAGAAACAGTGGTGGGGTTCCAAGTGGAATAGGTAGATGGCCACCAATATCCACCTGGATCACAACGATTGGATTAGAAAACTCAATCCAAATTGCGCTATTTTCAAATGTCGTGGATGCTCTAAAAATTCCTTCAACACCATTGTCCAAGCCATCTTGAATATCATAATTTCCGCTAATTAGTTCAATAAGCATATTTTCTTTGAGCACAATGGTCAATGGAAACTTCATTTTTGTGTTTTTATTGTGATTTCTATTTGTTGATTAGACTCTTCTATCATATGCGTTTAATATGATTGCTTCTTTGTTGATGAGAGACAACATTCTTTCATTATGTTCATGTACATTCTTGTTTAAGTAGAAGAGGTATTGAAAGTTTGGATCATTCGGTGCACATCTATAACAATGTTTGTTCAAGAATGAAAGATCATCATCAATATGTGAACACGTCCTAATTTTGTTTAATATGGATACAAACTCTTTATTGTCTTGTCGCATTACTTGTTTTAGTTCATAATTTTTCACGTTGTCTTTCCAAAATATGTAAGGAACAATAGTTCCTTTAAGGCATGGTTTCTCAAATATCTAGAAATCACGTACAGGTTGTGCTTGACATAGGTCACCATAGAATATTATATCGAGGTTCCCAAATGGGGAAGTTGGAGTGTGCATGATTAAGTTAGTTGTCAATGTTATATTGCAATCGAGAGCCAATTAATGAAGCTTCATCTATCAATAGAAATTTAAGTTGTTCATATTCTTTGCTCAATATATTAAGCATTTTAGAAGCCAATGGAACCATGTGACATGGTGAAAGTGGAAAAAGCCAATGGGCTATGATACCATGTGCAATATATGCAGCTTTTCTAGTAAATGCAAGTATTAGACCCTTTTTTTCAAGGGTTCACTTTGAAAGTCTTTGTTATAAAGAAGCACCCATGCATGGTAAAATGCTTGTGCAGTGAATGTCTTTCCTATACCTGCACCTCCAGCGATGAACAAATAGAAGAAATTGCCTGAATTTTTTTGTTTTGTTTGTTTGTTTGTCTTTTTTTTTGTATAACTATTTGTTTTATTATTGATTGTTGCTCTTGATTTATTTGTCTCATAATTTCATGATATGTTGATGTGTCCAAAACAAAGGGATTCTTAATGAATTTATTATTTTTGTATATTTAATTTGAGTGTTTCTGAATTGCACTTTCTCCTGTAGGTCATACAGAATGACATATTTTTCATTAGAACAAACCTTATTGTCATATTCTAATGGGAAGTGAAGCATAAATATTTCATCATTTTGGGATGCAATTGTAGTAGAAGAATTTTCATTATTACCCCATGGTGTGATTAAACGAGAATTTTTTTTTTCAGTGACACCGCCAATGTGTTTATGCAAAAATTATATTTCAACCCATGTCTTGTCATTTTTTTAAATGTGTATTTAGACTCTCTGTATGGGATGTAGAGCATCATTTTTTCTCTATAATGACTTTTTGGGTCCACATGTTCATTGTATTAAATTAATCTTATGATTAATGGATGTTTTCTTTTTTTGTTTTTGTTCTTTTTGTGATTGAATAAGAGGAAACCTATTTTTCCAAACAAACTTGATCAAGGGCAGCGGGTCCTACAACATATCTATCAATGGTTGTCAGGCAAACAATATCTTCAGAATTATTGGGTTCTTGTTGTAACCAAACAGGTATTTTTAGAACATATGTTTGCTTTTCAGCTGGAGCAGTGTTAATGAAAATTGTTTTTCTAGAAGTTGAATACAAATGCAATGACAAAGCAATGTGGACTGCTTGTCGACTTGAAATTTGTTGCATATTTAGCAGTGTGTTTCCAAGTTTACGAATAGTTTCAATTTTGTTGTCTCCACAAGATATGCATTTTTTCTCGAATTTGTTTGAAGGCAACTGTATTGGAATGATCATTTTTTTCATATAAGAGCTTCAATATGTTGTTGCAGCATAGGAATCTAAAATAAATTCAGCATCTGTGTTTTCTTGCCACAATGAAGGGATTTTTTTTGCAAATGAATTTATCGACACATCACAAGGATTTATTCTAAGTAGTACAATTGATGGAGTAATACAAAATTGTAGCAACATGATGTATTCTTGTTTTGTAATTCCAAGATCAACTAAGCATATGTCAAATGTTATGTTTTTTTAATAGGATTTGTTTTGTAGAAGAAATGAAAGTTTCTTTTTCATTCCTTGGATATCATTGTTTTCATTGCACAAAGAGTGTAAGATCCAAGTTTCATGAATTGGTGGAATAGGGAAACCAAACCTACAAGTAGAAATTTTAGGTTTTTTGCAAGTTTTTGTGTGGTGATGAGTTTGAAATTGAATCATTTGATTCAACAAGTCCGTTGAATCAGAAGTCAAATAATGATCAATGAAAGCTATGACATCGACATTAGGGAATGTTGATATATTAATGCATATTGAATCCAAATTAATCCATGGTCATGCTATGTTCCTCTACTTTGGAACTTTGTGATTAAAAAATAATATTTCACTTGACCAAATAATTCATTATTTTTTTTTTTTTTTTTATCAAGGAACGTAGTGACTAGTTTCTATACCTATAATATTGACTACAGATGATTGGTTGAAATTTGATCAATGTGTTAATGCATTCATCATCAAAGTTGTTTTTATGATTTCTTATAGAGTCAGTGCTTTGTATTTTTAGTGCATTTATTAATGGATCCCAAAGATTCTTAGCACTAGTGAATGTGACAAAGAAAGTCGGTGCGCCAAGTTGTCGTATCATTTCAAAAATATCCTTTCATAAATGTTCAAAATAGTCAGGCAATGTATGAATGATCCTTAAACATTGATTTCCAATTGGTGATTTTAATAATTACTTAAGATTGTTTTTGTTTTTGACATCTTTAGCAACTATTTTTTGTCCTTTTAGTGCTCCATTGTGAATAGAAATCCAAGCTAAGCTAGAATCCTGGTTTATCAAAATGCATACTATTTTAAAAAATATGTTTGTAATATGTGTTTAAAAGTCACTAGACATGTACAACAGTTCCTATTGTGCAATTTTTTAATAGGAAAAAAGATTGATAACTTTTGTAGGGCAACATGATCCAAAGAACAATGTAGGGAAGTTTTGTTCTTCAGGGAATTTGTCTTGAAAAAATCCTAGGGGATAGAACCCTTTTGAAGGTGTAATCTATATTATTCTTGTATCAAGATTATGGATGAGGTGGCCCTGTGAATAACCATGTACAAGTGTTTCAATTTCTATCTCTAGATCACTATATTCATTGGTTGAGTCTAGTTCCTTGATTTTTAGACTATCTTTCTCATGATTTTTCTTACTTTGATCAAAATGATTTTTCCATTCATCATTGATTATTACTTGTTCACTCTTCTATAGAGATGTATTGCACAAGTAATGTAATGCAAACATCACTTTTTTGGGTAGAATATTTCCAGACAAATAAACATTCCTGTATTCCATTTTTCTTTCTAGCATAACTCCCATTGTGATGTTGTCATCAATATCTCTAGGTAATGTTGTTTGAATTATAGCTAGACTCGAAGGAACATTTATGATTGTTCCTATTAATTCAATTTTTGATCTTTTGCAACCAAGTTATCTTGTTTGTGCAAAATACATTCTTGATGCCACTAATCTCTCTTTCAAATATGTCAATCGTGCAACGGAGATCAATTTTTCACTTCTTCGAATATGAACAGGTGATGCAAATGTAGGCACTTTTTCATTGAGAATTGAATTATTACAAGATTTTCATATTTCTTCATTCAATTTGATAGATTTGAAGTTTGATGCAGGCATCAGAAGAAAATAGCCGATAATGTGAGATTTTCAATAGGTTGCATATCGTTTCCAAAGGAAAATATATCACATTGATGCAACATGCATATGTAGGCATGTCTTGGATTGATTTCAAATATGCCTCAATTCTTTATTTGACTTTACATGTCTCTTTTATGTTTCTTGTATTAGAGCACCTTGTGTCTGCGTTGCATATTTCCACTGATGCAAATGAGTGTATCACTTACTATAAACATTGGAAAAAGAGGTAGAGACTTTTTTGTTTTTTTTTTTTCAGCATTGAAAAAGAATTATTGCCTTGATTTGATGATGTGAAATCTTTTGATACTTCAACAATTTTTTTATTTTTTATATTGTATTTTCAATCAACAAATGGTTTAGCTCAGTACAAGATCTAGTAAAACTAGATTCTTTGCTAACAAGATATCTATAAGGTACACTAGAAATTGACTTGCAATTTTCTCTTTCTGAGATTCTTTGAAAGAACTTGTGATATCTTGTCGTTGTGGTTAATAATTTCAACATTATGAATTTTGCATAATTTCATGGATATGTGCATGTGATGTGGATACTAATAGATGCATAAGGTACAAGAATTTGGAGCAAGTATTTGATGAATAACATATCGACGAAATATCTTTCATTTTTGTATTCTTGATATATATGTTAACACCAAGTAGTTCACATATCCATTGTATTGCAAAACCTTTTCCTTGTATATGTCCATATGCATATGGCATTGCTAATTTTATAATATAAGCTTTCCAATCATTGATACATTGTTCTTTCTCAATGTTTCTAGCATTCAGGCATTCTTTTAAGAAATTGGTAGCTCTAATGTCATTGCCAATGAAACAATTGTAAAAACAAAATTGCAATTGTTTCTCATATTAGGCATATCAAACCATGGTGTAAGTGTACAAATAGACTCAAACAAAGAGTCATGGAAACCATTGAAATTTTGTCCATAGATCAAGAAGCCTTTCTCAAATAATATTTTCTCAATTGACTATGTTATGTAATAGGAGTGGTTCAAAATTACTATAGGCAGGGTTTTGATTATGTAGCCAAATATTATATTGAAGTCATGAATGTCTGAATTGAACCATAACGATGCTTGGAAATTTGTAAATAGCTAAACATTGACTCGAACTGAACACCATTTGGAGAACCATTTGATACAAAACGCATTCCCCCATAAGCTAGTTGTAGATGGAGCACAAATAGAAGAAGGTGTAGAAAATCCTTGTAAGTACATTTCAAGAACATTAACATGATGAAGATCTTGAAGATATTCATGAGTCAATTCTGTATGCAATGAATGCAAAGAAGCATCATGTCCATGAGATAAGCAATGTTAGAAGTGGTTTACAATTCCACGTCGTATTTCAGCTAAAGTATAGAAAAAGTGAAGAACAACAACAATTTATTCAGCTAAAGTATAGAAATGGTCATACGTTTGAATGACTTACTTAACGCAGTTGAATCCCAAAAATGATATTTAAAACAATTTATTCAAATAGACAATCACTAGGACAATAGAATAAATTCTCTAATCTATGTAAGTTCAATCTAGATAACTTGTGATCAATTTCTTACAATTTTGATCCACTCAACGCAAAACTATTTTTCATTGCCATGAAGTTTATTGAGACAATATGACAAATTGTCTATATGTGACAATGCTCTATAGTGTTAAGAGCATGGATCACATTGAATGTTCAATTACTAGGTATCACAATACAACATTTCTAGATCTGCTATATATTATGTAGTCTTCGTTGTCTTTGTGACTATCTTTTTTGTTGGTTTTTGCTTGCCAATACTTTGAAAATGAGTATGTAGCATTGTGATAAAGAAGTAGAGGAAGTGGGCATAAGGAACTTTGAAGATTGTATTCTTGGATATTGAAATATAATTAAAATAAAGATATTTATATAAAAATTCAAATAATACGAATAAAAGTGTTATTATCGTTTTAACAAATTCCAAAACACTATATTTAATTTTTAAAATTTCATAAAAATGCTTTGACAAATTCTGTAAATTATTTTCAAAATGTATAAATAAAATACAATCCAAACATTAGTTTCAAAAACCAAATACAATATAGCCTTGTATAATAAATAACTTTAATTTAAAATAACAAGCATAAAGCAATTTAAAATAATAATCACATTCAAAAGTTTATTGAAGCAATAAACGTATTCAAAAGTTTATTACTATAATGCTATCAATTACATCATGTCTAAGATACTAACCCAATGTTCCATTATAAATACATGATGGTATCAAATAAAATGTAAAGTATTTAGGTTCCTAGCATAACCAATATTTGTTCTTTAAGACTTGGTGCAGATGAATGCACTTCAAATTGATTGAGCATACCTATGGCTAACACATGAACATTGTAGTCTTTTGACTTATGCACATCACAACATTTGGAGTGAGTGTCATAGCTAGTGTGTGCATATGGGGGGATAAAACCCAGACATAATGGGTGAAAAAAAAAAATGCATGGAGTTAATGGAAAAAGCGACAACTAGGAAAAATAATAATTACGCCGTAAGGCGTTCCTCTGGGAAGACCTCCCCTCCAATGCCACTCTGTACCTTCCTGCGCCATCGATTTCGTTGTTAGACGATGGAATTAACATTCACCATCTGATTCGAAGTGTTCGATTCATTATCCCTCGCCGCACATCGCATCTGGCATCTGGCAAGCATGCACTGCACTCTGAATCCTTCTACGCTCTCTGTTCATTAAACAAAACCATCATGCACTCTCTGTTCATTAAGCAAAACAAGAAACTTCCAGGATGTGGATATCATGCCTGGGGGATCCATGAGCATCGTGCGAGAAAGCCCTACTGCTGCCATTGTCAAATTCAAGGCCGAAAGTATCGAGTCGGCCCATCACCATACCTTTGGGCATGATCTTCTTGTTGTCAAATTCAAGGTCGGAAGTATCGGGCCAACCCATCACCATACCTTTGGGCATGATCTTCTTGTTATGTCTAGGTGATCCCGTTTGATAAAGTTGGTTTTCACACGGGGTAAGTGGTATCTCAGAATAAACAGGAAGTAAGCAAGCGGCATAGCATTGGAAATATGGTAGAAGAAGATATGGCCAGGTCCAAAACCCCGCATATCCTCAAAACCTAGATTTCTCCACTGTTCTTATAAGTTTAGTAGGTTTATTCTAGCGTAAGGAGCCTCAAGGCACTCAGGATATTGACTACCTGCAATTCGCCGGTTCGATTCCCAAATGAAATAAAGACCCTCCGCTGCTAAATTTCTGAGGGTTTCAGCGACAAATTATCATGCAGGCGACCTGTCAAAGGTACAACTTTTTTACAGCTCATTTGAGATCCAGTTTTGGTTTTCTGTTCTTTTGTTTTTGGGCTAAAATTGGGTTTACTCAATGTTAGATTATTCAGTTTTGTGGGCATATTCTCGGTTTTGTTAATTGAGTGATGCGAATCCTATCTAATTTCTGTAGAAATTATAATTTTTTTTTCCTAGTGGTTCACGACGTCTGGCACATTGTCTGTGAATTTTCAGGGTTTTTACAAATTTCATTATTATTTAAATTCGGTGTTTTGCTGTAATTGGGGTTCAATTTTGGCTGTAATTGATCTGGTGTTTATGTAAAATTGCAAGAGAGTAGGGTACAAGTCTAATCACTGCTCCTGGAGGTCATAACAATTTCTTATGTCTCCATTTCAGGTACATTCATTCTTGTTGTTAGTACCTTGTCTGTGTATTATATGCACAATTGCGTTGAGTAGAGGTTATTTAGTTATTGGACATGAATTCCCGCACTTAATTGTACGACGATCGTGTTCTTTTTTGTTTGTTTGTTTAAATTATATTTATTTATTGCATATGCACTGGGAGGTATGAGCATAACAAGATCCAGTAGGCACCGGTAGGTGTGATTGCATTAGTTTTTAGTAGCAGGAACAAGAATCTAGTTGTATCTTAGCCTGTACAATCACGGTCACCCTCCGAGCACAAGATCCAAACTGTAGCCGCATGGGTTAATGGCCATCGTATGTGTAGTATTGTTTGTTGCATGAGCCTTTGGTGGTATTTGGTGTTAATTACCTCCATTATTGCCCCTTGAGATTTGTAATCCTATTTTATTGTTGTTTAAAATGATTTGCTTCACGGCCCGGCCTAGACTCGTTCACATCAATTTTTATCATTTTATGAATTTTGTGGCTGTTGATTAGCCAATACTAAATTTTTAGTGTTTCTGACTAGCCCATAGAGTAATGCTACCTCAAGGCTTGTACCAGTTGAAACTTGTCGCGTTCCTTATATTGAATCTCCAAACTCTCTGGAATGGGAAGCTCTACTTTTTAACCCACACATTAAAATTGCTACTATTGTTAACAAGGTAGAACTTCTTGTAGCCTGTGGGAAGGCCATATACTCTTATCTGTTACACGAACCTTTCATACACCTTTGTGTCAATTACCTTTGTTTTTGCCCCAAGATATTCATCATCCATTTATAAATTGTTTGAAGTGATTGGCCCCGCTAGTCGGGGAAACTTATTTACAACAATATTCACCATTTTATTTATTTTATGAGTGTTGATTAGTTAGCCTTGATTGTTTAGTTTTCTAGCTATCCGGGAGAATAACTCCACCTTCTCCCTCATAAAAGGTCCCTGTTTCTGGTATTGAATTTCCAATGGTTGTATTGAAGATGAGAGTAATGGAATTAAAGGTGCCATAAAGATGATGTTGATTTGTTACTTTGAATTATAGAAATCTATTGGGGTGTTTTTGGGCTTCCCTTGTTTTTGTCCATCATAACTAGGTAGAGATCATTGTATGAAATTTCTTTACTTGCTTGTTTAACAACAATGTAACAAAGGTTGGGTTGGGATAATTTGATTAACATCTCTGATCATTCTGCTCTATTTCTTTTCACTTTAATGAAGCAGGTTATGACACAGTGCTTGCACAAATAAATGGTGGTCGGGTTGAGAGGCCATTGGATTTACCATCAGAGATGGCTTTAAAAAGAAAAAGGTACCATGTTGAACCAGAGGGTGCTTATAACTCATCTGCACGGAAAGATGCAGACAACAATGATGAAGATGATGATGAATTTGAGAAGCACATATCAAAGGAATATTATCGGACCATACTTGGGGAACATACACAAAAGTTCAAGAAAGCCAATAAGTTGAAAGCAGCAGCAGCTACTGCTGCCCGCATAGATCCCTCCACTGCAAAGCGCACATCAAATGGGAAAAGTCAGAAATTAAGTCATGGCTCTCAGATGGTTCTAAAAGATGAGAGGACTCCACATGGATTAGATGTTCCTGCTTTGGCAGGTCCTCATATAGACGATGCAGTCCAGAATCTGGGGAATTACAACCATCTTGACATTGCTCCAGAACATGGTCCTCATACAACAACATCTGGTTTATTGGAGATAGCAGAGGGAGTTACTTTTGAAATTCCGCCAGTTTATGACAAATTAGCACCACTTCTTAACTTGCCAAACTTTACAGATGTTCGAATAGAGGAGAGTTTTTTTAAGGGTAGGCTAGATTTGAGATCTTTATCTGCCATGATGGTTGCTGATAAAAGGATTAGACATCAGAACTATGCTGGAATGGGAGAACCTTCCACAAAGTATGAGACTCTTCAGGGTAGGTTGAAAGCACTATCATCATCATGTGACTTAAGCCAAAAGTTTTGTCTGCAAGTATTTGATTCTGATTTGGAAGCATTGCCAACACAACAGGAATCATTAGGCATTCAAAGGCTGATTATGTCTAAAACAGGCAAGTTGCAAATTTGTTATGTGAAGGTCTTGGAGAAAGGGGATAGCTATGAGGTTCAATACACACATTTTATCAATTTGCTTGACTTATCATTATGCTTCCACATACTGTCTGTTTTAGCATTCTATTCGATTACAAGAGAATTCTTGCCCATGTATACATTGCTAATTTGTAATAATATAATGCATCTTTGCATATTCTGTGTCACTAAGAATCAGTGCTTCGATTTGGGCCCCATGAGGTTGGTGTCCCTTCCTAATTGCAACAATTTTGGTCATGCTTGTGGGTTGGAACATGCATGTTTTTCTTATATCACCCTTCACTCTCTGTTTTTCTATCTTTGAAGGAGTTTATCTATCACCTGTATTGAATAAGGTGCCACAGGGTGGTTGGTGTCCCTTCATCATTGCAACAATTTTTCTGACCATAATGTTCTCTTGGAAATAAGGAAGGTAGAAAAAGTATAAATATTTAGCACAGAGAAAACTCAGCATAGAAGGTTTGTATGGATTGGTTGTCGGGGTGAATTCACTTGTACCAGGAATTCATTTCTTTTGCAGTGACCTTATTTCTGACTTACCACCGATTATTGAGGATTATGTAAAGAATGTGGGGTCTCTGCATGAAGTTCTTGTCATTGTCACCATAAGAATGGTTCCAGTCAAGACAATACTTTTGTTGGAGAGATTTATGGTTGGAAAACTAGAGCCAAAAGGTGTATATAAATGTGTAGCCCAATATGGTTACAAAGATTCCCCAAACATTGAAGGATCTGAATTTATCAACCAGGTTTTTGAAAGCGTAAAAGACTATCTCAAGCTTAGAGGAACTCATTCCTCCTCGCATGACAGAAGTTATGCAAGCAGAAATACAGTGGAAGAAAGTAACAGTGGAAGAAAGTAACTACTCTTAGATGAGGAATTGTAGTAGATTGAATTGGCAAAGAATACAAGGTTTCTGTATGTTCTAGGAAAAACCACATTGAAGACTAATAAGAGCACTAGGCCTTTTGAAGGATTACTGATTGACAAGCTCTACAGGTTTCTCCAAAACAATTGCAGGTTGACTCTATCTCCCTACAATATACCACCTGTGCGATTACTTCAAGTCAGAATGGTGAAAGAAATTTAGAGTTCGTTCACACAAAACTGTTAGAAGACAATGAAATTATAAGATTTTACTCATAATAAAGCTTTTAGGGCCTTAAAGTTCTTGATCACTCGAAAATAAGATATAATTTTGTACTATTGTTACTATTTTTTACCGTTTCTGCAATAAATCATGAATCATGTAGAGTGAACTGGTACATACATGTTTAATGTTTTGTGACTAGCAGAATGGAAAAAAATGATAACAACTCATTACTTTTCAGTTTCAATCCTTCTTTTATAGTAAGGCTCTTATCTTTTGATGAAATGCAAAGG
The DNA here is from genome assembly GCA_000404065.3 of Pinus taeda. Classification (NCBI taxonomy): domain Eukaryota; kingdom Viridiplantae; phylum Streptophyta; class Pinopsida; order Pinales; family Pinaceae; genus Pinus; species Pinus taeda. The sequence goes on along the minus strand of APFE030956862.1, from coordinate 15,048 downwards.
CTGGTAAATTAAAATTTTCAAGAAATCCCAGGTAGAGTTTGTTAAGAGGGAATTTTAAATTTTAATAGTAACTCCTTTTTATCCTTTGTCCTCAGAAATTCATACTGTTGCCACTTTAGCAGCCATTATAGCCAGTCAAGCATTGATTACAGCAACATTCTCAATCATAAGACAGTTCATGGCTCTTAGTTGCTTCCCTCGAGTGAATATTGTGCATACCTCACAAAATTACGAGGGTTAGATCTATTCACCTGAAGTTAACTATGTTCTCATGCTTATCTTCCTTGCAATTGTTGTAGGATTCCATACAATCCTGAATATTGAATAGTGAAATATCACAGAATGAAATTAGATGTCCAAATAATAATAAATATGACTTGGAACTCAATCCTTGAAAATATTTTTTCCTCTCGTTGGCCCATTATCAGCTCAGCATTGGCACGTTTGTGGCGGTTTACAGTGATGATGGTTCCTCTTTTGACTTTCACTCTGACCTCGTTATTACTCTTCCTCAAACTTCCCAAGTCCTAGCTACTTCCACGAAACATTTTATGGTGCAACACTACTACTGGAATGCTTTCCTCTAACTTACTTCATTGTCTAGGGTTTACACTTCTCGATTTTCCCCCCTTTTGAGTCCACCCGGACCCCTTTTCCATCTTATTCTCTACTCTTCCTTTCTTTCCTTAACATAGATTTTAGATTGTTTCAGAGATGCTCTAGGCAGTCAATCATTGTTCTTCCTAGTCCCGTTGACCTATTTTGGTCATTGGAGCTCATTACAGATTTTAGATTGTTTCAGAGATGCTCTATGCACCTCCTTATTGCTGTTGTCAATCGTTGTTCTACCTCTTCCCGATTGGTAGGTTTAATTTAGTTTGACATAACTGAACTTGCTGTTAATGTGTTTTTTCTTCTGGAGAAACTGTGATCTCGATTGAAACTTCAGAATATTTGATCTATATTCTTTGATGTTTTAAAAGTATTTATGTTAATAATTATGTATCATTTCCATAGAAGATTTTATTTTCCCAATAGGCATTGATTCAACTGGTGAGGTCGACGGAATGTTAAGCCAGCCACCTTACGTTCATTCTCGCTACAGTTTTTCGCATTCCTATAGCATAAGTTAAGGGTGACACTACGTGCAATTCTAGGGATTGGGCAGATAAATACCCCTCGGATCTGGCACCTAGGGAAAGGAAATCCTCTCTTTGCAATACAATTACTGTTAACTCTGTTATGTAAAAGGATAAGAAAATGGATTCAAGCACTCTCAAAGGCTGCAAACACACCTAAGTTCATGCCAAGTGAAACATTGCTGTTGTTCAAATCTTCAAATTTTGGCTAAAATCTTCCTATCGGTTGAAGAAGTTGCAAGAGGAAAGCCCTTGGAGGGGCGAAAATACACTAGAGAAAGCCTAAAAATGCTCCAAAACCATAAAAAATAAAAAATGCAGGCTTAGAGGTCTGAAACCATATCAGCCGTTGGATCTGGCCGATCAACGGTCCAGATTGCGTCGGCATTCCGCAGTTGGAGCAGGCAGACAATGGCAGCGATACAGGAGACCTTGCCAATGAGCAATCGTCGATATCGCATCGGCGGGCCATAAATGGAGGACTTACAAAAGAGGTTTGGACCTTTATATTTGGCGATATGCGATCACCAACATCGCATCGGCGTATCGCGTCGGCACTGTCAAATGGGGCAGGGCCTATTGCATATATATATTTGCGATCCGATGAGCCGGACCCGACGGGTATTAAACATTATATCGCATAACTTTTCAGTTCCGCCAGCAGCCATTTTCCCGTGTTTTCAATGAATTTCAAACATAAGCCAAAACATATCGGATCGGTAGGTAGAAATTCGACACTTCGATGTTGGCACTTTCAAAGGGGTGGAGCTTTTATACAAGGCATGTATGCGACAAGATGATTAAAGCAAGCATGCAACAGTACAACGCAGTAGGCAGCTGCCTTCAATTAACAGTATGGCCGAACAGGAAAGAGGACGTGCCTCAAACAGATCAACATTTATCAGTCATGATTGAGCCATGGTTGAACCTTTTGAAGTCCAGGTGAAACATTATGGGCAGGAATGAGCAGTTTGACCGTATTGCACTGTTTAATAAACATTTATCAGTCATGATGGAGCCATTTCAGTGTTCGGCGACTGCAGTTAATCAGTAGTATGGTCGAGGAGGAAGCAGGACACCGCAGATCCAGTCAAATCATTCAATGGCTATGGACTTCACCCATATTTCATTCCACCTGCCCAAGAAGGACCGCAGAGCACCAGAGAGGGACAAATCTATTCAAAACAGAATCAGATTTGTATCAAAGGCCCATTTCTAAATGTAAATGTGGTTGGTGGCCATTTATGGGCTCCTCCACGCATTGTTTAACAGAGATATTTTGTATTGTAACACTATATATACTCAGAACTCAGATGTAAGTAGATTAATGAGTGTTAGCATGTTGTAAGGCTCAACTTCTGGAGAGTTGTGCAACCTGCAGTGTCTGGTCTTCATTTCCAATTAATACAAGCTTTTTTTGTTGTCATTTGCTCACTTTCCACTTCTTCTTCTTATTCCAGGCTGTGCCTGTTTTGCAGTTGTTGATGCGCTCTTGGTTTTAGCAGTAGAGGGGCTTTCATCCCACCTCTATGTTAGAATTTAGCTGTTTCATTTAAATTGCTTGCAGGTTTCTATTGTTTTAATGCATAGAGAGCTGTCATCCTGTCTGTGTATTAAATATTAGATTTACATACCTTCAAACTGGTTGCAGCCGGCCATCACAAGGTCCTGCACATCTGCTGGTGTGGTCAGTCTTCTCCATTATCAGCTTTTCTTTAAAACGTGAGTAATTGGTGGTTAAAAGCCTTGTAGTCTGGGGGTATTCACCCATGCCTAGGGTCAATCATAGTGGGAGTGGTTATCTGACTTGAGTATGCAGCATTTCTTTCATTCATCCACCATTCCAACATTTTGTTGAATTTGTAATGTTCCCGAGCATCACTGACATACAACCTAGGTGAGTTTCTTGGGGTGATAATATTAATTGGCGCCGCTGCCGGGGAGAGGAGAATCAGAGCTCAAGCTTCCCTGGGAGAACGACATAGTTTCAAGCTTTGATGATAGATAAGGTTTGAACACAGAATTTGGTTGTAATCATCTGTCTGGCGACTCCATAGGTGGAAGACCATCCTTTGGCGACTCCACATTGAAGTTCTGGCTCAGTTTGTGAGGCATACAAGAAGGAATCCTCAGAAATCTCCAACTGAACCGTTGCTTGACCCTGAAAGAGTTGTTAAATTGAAGAAATCATCAAAGAAAGGGGCTTCAGGATCAGGTAAGCCTAAAAACTCTGATTCATCTCTGGAAAATGAGTTTATAGCTGAAGAATCACAGCCTGAAGTCTTAGAGCCCAGTGCTGTTAATAGAGAAATTCATTCAGAGATTGATTCAACCCCTTGTGTAGTTAGTTCCCCTTTGAATCTAAGTCCAAAGAAAGTTTCCCATACTGTCCAAAGTATCCAAATATCTTTGCCATCCATCATATTATTCCATACTGCTCCATCTGTTAGCATTCTTCCGTATATTCCAAATATGGCAGGACAGCAAGCACCTACAAGGATTGAAAGGATTGTTGCTGCTAGATATGGACCTTTGGCATTGCCCGCACCTCTAAATCCTATGCCTGTGGGAGAATATCAAAAATATATGCCTAAATTTACTGGAACAGAGGGAGTGACAGCTGAAGAACATCTTGAAGCTTTTTATAGTTATGCTGATAATTTAGATATAAGTGAGAATGATGTATGGATGAGAATTTTTGTCCAGAGCCTTGATGGAGAGGCTAGGAAATGGTTTAGAGAATTACCCCAGAGATCAATAATAGATATTGAGGCATTAGATGATGCATTTTTGAAGCAATGGGGAGATAAAAAGGACTTGCTCTATTATCATACTGAGTTTGGAAACTTGAAAAGAGAAAAGGGTGAATCTTTGCCTGACTTTAATAAAAGATTTAATAGTATGTATAGTAACATACCAGCTGAGGTAAAGCCTACTCCCACAGTTGCCAAACTCACATATGCCAATGCTTTTGACTCTGATTTTTGCTTGTTGTTGAGGGAAAGAAGATGTGCCACTCTGGCTGATATACAAGCTGCAGCCCTAGAAGTGGAATAAAATATTATGGCAGCAGACAAGCTAAAGAGTCAAACTGATAGAAGAAGGTAGAGAAGTGAGGCTTCTTCTTCCTCTGCCTCAACCTCAGAACCTAAATTAGATAAAATGACCAAGATGATAGAATCATTGGCTGTTGAAATTTCTAAGCTAAAAGTAGATCAGAATTCAGGGAAAACAAGGCATCAAAACACATTTGCTCCAAGAAATCAAAATCCTTTCAGAAGAGCAAATGAGCAGTTGCAAATACTGCAAAGGGTTGAAGAAACAAAAGAAGATCATAAAGTTAACGTGCCCTTTCAAAGTGTAGTCATGGATGAAGAGAAATTTGAAAAGGATGAGGATGAAATTCACTGCATGGAAGATAAAGGTAGCGCTGCATTTTTTACATTGGCCAAATATGAAGAATCATTATTGCAAGAGAAAAACAGTCAGGAGTGGGACAAAGGAGCTGTTCTACAAGCTGGTGACCAGCAGAGATATAATCTGAGGTCAAATGTAAAGAATGTCAAAGAAAATGTTGCACGAAGAGCTGTTGTCCAAACAGACTCCCAGAATATCAAGCAGAGTAGACCAGCAACTGATCCAGTCATCCTCAAAGCTCCATCTCAAGAGGTAAGAGGTCCTGATAAGTCACCTTCCCCTTTCAGCTTTGAAGCAGAAGTCCATAAATTAAAAATATCTGTGCCTTTATTAGAACTCATAAAGAGTGAAGTATTTAGAAAGCCTATCATTGAAGCCCTTGAGCTAGAGACCAAACAAACCTCCATTGACTCAGTCAATTTGCAAGATGACAAGCTTGTTGTTGTGCTTAGCACCATGATTCAACCTGCTGATAATAGTTCTCCATCTTTTTATGTCTCATTGACCATTCACGATAAAATCCTCCACAATTTCCTTCTAGACACAGGGCCAGCCATAATCTAATGCCTAAAGCTGTCATGGAAGAGTTAGGCCTTGATATCACTAGACCCTATCATGATTTATTTTCCTTTGATTCAGAAAAGGTGAAATGTCTTGGATTGATTAAAGATCTGGCTATTACCCTAACCCAACAGCCCATGAAAAACTTGATGATGGACATTGTGGTAGCAGATGTACCTCCCAAGTTTGGCATGCTACTGTGTAGAGGATGGATTAAGAGTTTAGGAGGGACATTACAGAATGATCTATCTTATACAATTGTCCCAATGTTTGGAGGAGAAAGCAGGAGATTATATAGAGAAGCACAGCTGGCATATATCATTAGTGATGAGAAGAATCCTACAAACCATCCCATATATGCAGTGGACACTGATTTTGGTGCATGCATTCTTCAAATAGAAGAATCTCAGAAGGCCTCATTGCAGATCAGGAAACAATTAGATCAAGCCGAGCATGATATAGAAGGACAGATTTGGGAGATGTTCTTTGATGGAGCCTATTCCAGGGAGACAGCAGGAGCAGGGGTAGTGCTAGTATCTCCCCAACAAGAAAGCATTCAGCTGTATTTTAAGTTGGTTTTTCAAGTGACCAACAATATAGAAGAATATGAGGCACTGTTGTTGGGCCTCAATGCAGCAAAAGATAGAGGAATCAAGAATCTGAAGGTGTTTGGAGATGCTGATCTGATAATCCAGCAAGTAAATAAAACATTTCAAGCAAAACAACCAAGGCTAAAAGCATACAGAGATGAGGTATGGAGAATCAGAGATTCTTTTGATTTTTTCTGCATCTCATATATTCCTAGAGCCCAAAATCAGCTTGTCGACTCCCTTGCTGTCTCAGCTAGTCTGTTTATACCTCCATTGCCTCTCAAACTAGTTTATGAGGTACAAATGAAGTATAGGCCCTCCTTGCCTGATAATGTTCACCATTGGAAGGTTTTTGATGATGATGATGAGTTAAATAGGTTTCTTCAAGTAATTGGTGAGTTCTCTGAAATGCAAATTGACCAAAATAATGATGCTTTGCTAGAAGCTCCCAGGTCCCAGCTTAGAGATAAGATTGGCAAGAATAGCATATTCCAGCTTCCTAGCAACCACATTCCTAAGGGTCTAATTCCTCTTGAGCGATTATTTGATCACAATGATGTGCCTTACAAAGCTGCCCATAAAGAAGATCAATCTGTTGTGTGTAAGCATAATATAGGAAGCCCAGGTCAGCAAAAATTCATAAATTTGTCCGCTAATCTATTTGCTGATTAGAATGAAAAGTATTGCGAGTTAATGAGGCAGTTCGCTAATTTTTTTGCTTGGGAATACAACGATCTGAAAACATATGACAAAAATGTAATTCAACATAAAATTCCGCTTGAAAAAGACACTATTCCTTTCAAACAGAAGCTGAGACCAATGAATCCTTTGCTCCTTCCTCTGGTGGAGAAAGAAATTAAAAAGTTGTTGGCTGCTAAGATAATAGTGCCTCTCAGATATTCTAAATGGGTGGCGAATCTGGTTGTTGTGAGGAAGAAGAATGGAGAAATCAAACTGTGTTTATTTCATGAATCTAAATAAGTGCTCCAAAAAGGATAATTATCCTCTGCCAAAAATGGAGCATTTGTTGCAGCAAGTCTCAGGTGCCAAAGTAATGTCTTTTATAGACGGATTTTCAGGCTTTAATCAAATCGTTGTGCATCCAGATGATCAAGAGAAGACAACATTTACCACGCCTTGGGGCATGTTCATGTATGCTAAAATGCCATTTGGGCTGATGAATGTTGGAGCCACCTTTCAGCGCGCTATGGATATAGCTTTTGTGGGAGAAAAGGATAAATCTGTGCTAATCTACCTTGATGACATAACAATCTATTCCAACAGCCATCATGATCATTTACAACATTTAAGAAAGGTGTTTTTGAAGTGCAGAAGGTTTGGGATTTCACTCAATCCCAAAAAATCCCAATTCGCTTTGGAAGAAGGCAAACTGTTGGGGCATGCAGTGTTGGCTGCATGTGTTAAAATCGACCCAGAAAGAGTCAAAGAAATTCAGGCCTTGGCTCTCCCTAGATCAAAGAAAGATATACAATCTTTTCTGGGCAAAATCAACTCTGTAAGGAGGTTCATTCCTAATTTTGTAGAGCTAGTCAAGCACATAACCTCCATGTTGAAAAAGGAAGCAGAGGTAAGATGGACTGATGTAGCAAGGAAATCGTTTGATTCCATTAAGAAGGCTATTACACAAGCTCCTACTTTAATAAGCCCTGACTATAGCAAGGAGTTTCATTTGTTTTCATTTGCCTCCAAGGACACAATCGCAGTTGTTCTAATGCAGCAAGATGAAGCAGATCAAGAGCATCCAATGGCCTTTTTCAGCAAGAATTTAAGGGATGCTGAACTAAGGTATGATATTATTGAAAAGCAAGATTATGCTCTTGTCAAATCTTTGAAAGCTTTCCAAGCATACATCTTGCATTCCAAAATAGTTTCATATGTGCCTTCTGCTGCAATAAAGGATGTATTAACGCAGCTTGATGCTGATGGAAAAAGAGCAAAATGGATTGCAAAAATGATAGAATTCAACATAGAGCTGAAGCCCACCAAGCTGGTAAGGGGTCAAGGGCTTGCTAAATTGTTGACTGAAGAAAATTGCAGGTCTTTGGACATGGAATCGGAGGATAAGCAGTTGGTGGCCGAAAGCCTAGCTTCATGTAGCTGGTATGCTGCAATAATCAATTTCCTTCTAAGGCTTGAAGTCCCTTCAGATTTCTCTCAAAGTCAAGAAAGAACATTAAAACTCAAGGAAACAAAATATTGCATCAATGATGGCTTGCTCTACTAGAGGGATCCATCAGGAGTACTTTTAAGATGCCTGGACAAAGAACAGCTAATAGAGGTTATGCAGCAATTCCATGACAACATGTGTGGAGGACATCATTACTGGAAAACCACAGCCCATAAGATTCTTAGAGCTAGGTACTATTGGCCCTCTTTATTTTCTGATGCATTTATTTTTGTTAAATCTTGTGACAAGTGCCAAAGATTTGAAGGTAAGCAGCAATTAAAATCCCTGCCCCTAAAGCCAATAATTGCAAAGGGACCTTTTCAGCAGTGGGGCTTGGATTTCATTGGTGAAATCAACCCAAATTCCAGTGGCCAGCACATGTGGATATTAGTTGCCACTGATTATTTTACAAAATGGATTGAAGCAATCCCAACAAGGAAGGCTGATCATAATGTGGTCATGAAATTCTTATCAGAAAATATTTTCAGCAGATTCGGTTGCCTGCATAAGCTAATAACAGATAACGCAGCAGCATTCAGGGAAAAATAATTGGTGGAAATGTGTGATTCAATGGGTATTAAACTTGTTCATTCCACATCCTATTACCCCCAAGGGAATGGTTTAGCAGAATCCTCTAATAAAAGTCTGATTAGGATAATTAAGAAGCTGTTAGAGGATAATAAAAAGAATTGGGATGCCAAGCTGAAGTATGCACTTTGGGCGGACAGAGCGACCATCAAGAGATCTATAGGCTGCTCCCCTTTCAAGCTTTTATATGGTACTGATGCCATTTTTCCAATTCAACTTACCCTCTCTGTGGCAAAGTTGCTCCAAACAGCGCAGAATGAAGAAGATGATATGGCAAATAGAATCGTTGATTTAACAGAATTGTATCAGATTCGAGAACAGCTAGTTGAAAAAGCTATAGCACATCAGCTAAAGGTCAAGGAAGCCTTTGACAAGAAGGAAAAAAGAAACAATTTCCAGGTTGGGGATTTGGTCATGAAATGGGATGCTTTTAAAGAAAAGAAAGGCAATCATGGGAAATTTGATGCTCTCTGGATAGGCCCGTTCACTATTTCACAGATTCAAGGGAACAACACCTTCATACTGAAAAGTATGGAAGGGGAGACAGTCTTTGATGGCCTAGTTAATGGGCGGTTTTTGAAAAACTATGTCATTTAAGGTCTTTGGCCTTAAAGCTGTAAATATTTTACTTTTATTGGTTGTTAGTATAGCTATAGTAGACTCCATGCCCAATGGAGCACTAGGAATTTTCGCTAATTTGATTTGTTGTGGGAAAGGCATTGATCTGCAGGTTCTTGAGACCTCACATGGAGGATCTCATTCCCAGAAGGAGCTAGTGTTAGCTCTGTTATGTAAAAGGATAAGAAAATGGATTCAAGCACTCTCAAAGGCTGCAAACACACCTAAGTTCATGCCAAGTGAACCATTGCTGCTGTTCAAATCTTCAAATTTTGGCTAGAACCTTCCTACTGGTTGAAGAAGTTGCAAGAGGAAAGCCCTTGGAGGGGCAGAAATACACTAGCGAAAGCCTAAAACGCTCCAAAACCATAAAAAAATAAAAAATGTAGGCTTAGAGGTCCGAAACCATATCAGCCATTGGATCTGGCCGATCAACGGTCCAGATTGCGTCGGCATTTCGCAGTCGGAGCAGGCGGACAATGGCAGCGATACAAGAGACCTCGCCAATGAGCGATCACCGATATCGCATCGGCGGGCCATAAATGGAGGACTTACAAAAGAGGTTTGGGCCTTTATATTTGGCGATATGCGATCGTCGACATCGCATCGGCGTATTGCGTCGGCGCTGTCAAATGGGGTAGGGCCTATTGCATATATATATTTGCGATCCGAAGAGCCGGACCTGACGGGTATTAAACATTATATCGCATAAATTTTCAGTTCCGCCAGTGGCCATTTTCCCGTGTTTTCAATGAATTTCAAACATAATCCAAAACATATCAGATCGGCAGGTAGCAAGTCGACACTTCGCTGTTGGCACTTTCAAAGGGGCGGAGCTTTTATACAAGGCATGTTTGCGACCCGAAAGGCGGACCCGATAGAAAAGATATATGTGTGTGGGCCCTTGATATTTAAAAAATAGCAAGGTGGGCGGTATTTCTCAATGGCGCAAAGATGATTAAAGAAAGCATGCAGCAGTACAACGCAATAGGCAGCTGCCTTCAATTAACAGTATGGCCGAACAGGAAAGAGGACGTGCCTCAAACAGATCAACATTTATCAGTCATGATTGAGCTGTGGCTGAACCTTTTGAAGTCCAGGTGAAACATTATGGGCGGGAATGAGCAGTTTGACCGTATTGCACTGTTTAATAAACATTTATCAGCCATGACGGAGCCATTTCAGTGTTCGACGACTGCAGTTAATCAGCAGTATGGCCAAGGAGGAAGCAGGACACCGCAGATCCAGTCAAAGCATTCAATGGCTATGGGCTTCACCCATATTTCATTCCACCTGCCCAAGAAGGACCGCAGAGCACCAGAGAGGGACAAATCTATTCAAAACACAATCAGATTTGTATCAGAGGCCCATTTCTAAATGTAAATGTGGTTGGTGGCCATTTATGGGCTCCTCCACACATTGTTTAATAGAGATATTTTGTATTGTAACACTATATATACTCAGAACTCAGATGTAAGCAGATTGATGAGTGTTAGATGAGAGTTAGCATGTTGTAAAGCTCAACTTCTGGAGACTGTAACTGTTGTGCAACCTGCAGCGTCTGGTCTTCATTTCCAATTAATACAAGCTTCTTTTTCTGTCATTTGCTCACTTTCCACTTCTTCTTCTTATTCCAGGCTGTGCCTGTTTTGCAGTTGTTGATGCGCTCTTGGTTTTAGCAGTAGAGGGGCTATCATCCCACCTCTATGTTAGAATTTAGCTATTTCATTTAAATTGCTTACAGGTTTCTATTGTTTTAATGCATAGAGAGCTGTCATCCTGTTTGTGTATTAAATATTAGATTTACAGGCCTTCAAACTGGTTGCAGCCAGCCATCACAGGGTCCTGCGCATCTACTGATGTGGTCAGTCTTCTCCATTATCACCTTTTCCTTAAAACGTGAGTAATTGGTGGTTAAAAGCCTTGTAGTTTGGGGGTTTTCACCCATGTCTGGGGTCAATCATAGTGGGAGTGGTTATCTGGCTTGAGTATGTAGCATTTCTTTCATTCATCCACCATTTATCCAACATTTTGTTGAATTTGTAATGTTCCCGAGCATCACTGACATACAACCTAGGTGAGTTTCTTGGGGTGATAACAGTTACTTGGGGCATCTTTCTTTAAGCACTTCAAAAAAAAACCTCTCTGGTATTCAGATGAAGTGTTTGAGTAAAATTAATGACAATACAGTAATCAAAAAATTTCCTAGATGCTTTCTCCCATGAGATGAGTTTGCAAAAAAAAATATGCATCTAACAGTAACTATGCAAATAAGTCAATGTTTGGAAAAAATGCCTTGCCTTCCACAATCCATCACTAGCCAAAATGAGAAATTATGTGGTTGCATCTATGGTCATGTCTCTCACATCTGGTTCTGAACTTAAATGAACTCGAGGTACATCTCCTAATATATCAAAAAAGAACGCCATTAAGTATACAGTTTCTCCCTGTGACCATTCAAATGTTACTCTTGAGCAAGAACATTAAGATAGAATTATAAATTTACAAATCAAAAAATTATTTAAGTATGTTCTCATTAAAATTAATCTCTGCACAGCATTTGTAGTGGTACTTGGCAAGAGTGTCACAAATCCACCCTTCTCAATGTTTTGGCCTTCAATACTTGGCTCATGATCAACAGTCAGCTGAATAACAACGTCTTTTTTACATATAACAGCCCTGGAATCCCCTGTATTTGCTACAAAGAGTTTTTTCCCATCAACTAAAATAGCAGTGACTGTTGTGGAGCCACCGGGCCCTAAAGCAGCTGCCTTTGCTAAAATTTTCCCATCAGTCCGGTTGTATGCATTCTTGATGGCACTTTCTAGGTCTATCTAGAACTTCAGATCCATTATTATCAGAGATATTTGTCAACATTAAAATACTTAATTATCATTTTATACCATACGAAACTTTGAAAATAGCAAGTGACAACCAATACAACAAATGGCAGATCAGTTGTAAAAGCATTTTATTGGATGCGCATCAGAGTCAGAAATCTCATCTGATATACAATTTTTTTCTAAAGAGTCATTTGAGAACCATCATATTTATATAAATGAAGGAAATTATCAAAAATGATAATGATTTGTCGCAAATGCAATTTTTGCAATAAGGAAGCACTATTGCTTTATGCCATGACGTAATGCTACTACTAGACATTTTTTCTTTGGATAGGTGCAAGAGACACATGAACATATAAGTATAGGAAATATATGAACATTTTAAGCTATTTGAAAAATAGTGATTTACGCATGAAACATATTCAACTAGAAATATGATAGGGAAAAACAAGAAATTCATTATATGTGAGAAGTAAAATGTTGGAGAATCTTCGCCTTTGAGGTTTGAGAAATGGACATGGCGATATATCACAACTAGAAAAATCTTGTTCATATATGCAGATCATTGTTACAATTAGCAATATATATCATATGCCAAAGATAAAACACAGGAATTAACCCATGAAGTCAATGCAAGTAGAAACACCATAATAGAACCAATAGAGGAGAAAACGAAATTGTTTCACAAGTTACAATCAAGTTAGGCAATTGAGATAAACATATGAAATTTGGAAAATGGAAAGAAACTTTGAACCTGCTCCAATTTAATGTATAATTTTAATTTTTGATTGACTAGCGATAGCAAAACAATACATGTCACAATACAATCAACTATAAAATTTAAATAGATGTTGAATTTAAATAGATATTGTTAAATTCACAGAGACCTTCCAAGTATTCCCTATGATTCATAGATGTTAAACCAGGTAGACCATCAGCATTGATTACAAGTATTCCCCATGATTCATAGATGGTAAACCAGGTAGACCAACAGCATTGATTACAGTGCATAACCCCAAAGGAATCGTAAGAGTTGAACTTTTGACATCCCATTTCTAATAAGTTCAATGTCTAACTCCAAGGCCAATCAAGCCAACCCCAGGGCTCAAAAATAAGATAATAAAAAAGATATGCATTTGGTAATGAGGCATGATACCTATCATCCATCTCAGAAAGGATATAGGTTGGTAACAATTGAAATAGACTTACAAATTAGCTAATTTAGAGAGTTTCATTGTAGGAAAAATCAAGAATCTCATTCTAGATTACGATTTAAGTTGGAAATCAAACCCTACTCAACTAATGAAAGGACTGAAATTTTCTAAACCCCTTTCCAACACTAATTTAAATATGTAGACTATAGATTGGTATTACCTAGGCACTCCCTAGGTGACATTATCAAGCAGCACGTCGGTAGCTACAGAGTGATTGATACAGATGTGGATGCTTCTTCTCCCTCCTCTACTTTTTACATCTATACCTAATGACAAGTAATGGGCACTTCCACAGTATGTTGTGACTGGTGTACTTTTGAGCCCCGTTGACCTCTCTTTTGGTCACCCACTGCCATTAATAAAACTAGTCTTATCTTATCTTCTGTCGTCCGTTAATAGGAAATGGTACTGTAATATAAAAAAAATACTAAATAGCCAGGACTAACTCTCACCAATTTAGATCCTCATCTAGGAGTGAGCACTTAGTGTCTATACTTTCTTTTCTATATTTGAGGCCAATGTACATCGAGAAATTACACCGTACAATACAAGTATTCAAGAGACATCTGCTATCAATTCCATCTGAGCAACGGAAATCTCAATTACATAGCATGAACCACGTAATCCAAATGTACATCAAGAAATTAAACTGTACAAAACAACTATTCGAGCGACACCTCCCATCAGTTCCGTTTCAGCAAAAGCAATCTCGGTTATTTACCCTGAACCTCAAAATTTTGACGACATGGTTCATGGTATACAACTGAGATTGTTGTTTGCTTAAATGGAATTAATGGAAGGTGTCACTTGAATAATTGTTTTGTACAGTGTAATTTTTTGAGGTACAATGACCTCAATAGCCATTGGGTTCTAGGCTTATTCTACATTACATCTTTAATATCAGAAGCATGATCCAATTTTACCCAGATCACATAATAATAATAGTGGATTGAGGACCATCAAAATTGTGTAATAAAATAAATTTTGTTATTTCAATTTTTTATTAGTTTTTTTAACAAATTTGATTTTTATTTTATTTGGTATAGAGAGTAAATGTTTGAAATTGTTGTGTATAATTAGCCCATGCCATACATTTCAATAATGAACATTGCATGCAGTTTTGTTAATAGTGTTTTTGTAATTCACTGTTAAAAAATTAGAATTAACAATATGTAGTGGTAGTAGACAAGACCTTTTTTCGCACCATTTATGACTGAATTTTTTCAGATTTTATGAAGAAAATTGATATTTAAAATTCTCTTTCAAGAGGTTCTAGGGAATTTGTATTTGGAAAATATTATATCCATGGTTTATAAATTACTCACAAAAAGTTGGTTCAAAGTAAAATTCCAATTTCTATTGTGATGGGTTAAAAATGGTTTTAACTATTGACTTTTGTATTTTAATTTTCCCCTAGCTTTTAAATACATTTCAAAGTTTTTAATTGGCTTCATGGATTGTGAATGCTTAGAATTATTGACCTAAATATATGTATTATTAATGTCTTTTGCAAAACAACCCTTCACAACCACTATAAATAAAATAGACACTAAAATCTTTGAACCCCACACAATATTTAAAGTTTTTAAATCAGTAATATTATTAAATAAACTAATAACATTTTTTTTTGAGAAATTTAAATTTTATAAATTCTCAATATTACTTGCAGTTATTCTTAGCTATAAAAAATTTACACATTTAGGGACGAAAGGCACACTCATCATAAGTTTTACTTCATGAATTGGAAGGTCAGTGTACCAAAGAAAAATATAGTATTTTCTCGGGAATTGCACAAGAGTAACAAGGTGCTCTACAGCCCAGTATGACATAGATGTTGTTACATATATATATGGCAATATCTAAAAAATAAATAAAATAGCATAGATCCAT
>APFE030956854.1:53048-171398 GCA_000404065.3 Pinus taeda | reverse complement strand
CAGAGAAGAGTTGCAAAAACTATTGAGAGTTAATTTCATATATCCTATTTCTGACAGTCAGTGGGTATCCCCGTTGGTTATAGTGCCCAAGAAAAATGGTAAGTGGCACATCTGTGTTGATTATAGACAACTTAACAAAGCCACGCTCAAAGATTACTTTCCACTACCATTTATTGACCAAGTGTTAGACACCCTAGCTGGGAAATCATCATTCTCCTTTCTTGATGGTTTCAGTGGCTACAACCAGATCAGGATAGCCTCAGAAGACCAGGACAAAACCACATTCACCTGTCCTTGGGGCACTTATGCTTACAATGTTTGCCATTTGGACTTTTCAATGCTCCAGCTACATTTCAGAGAGTTGTATTAGCTATTTTCACTGATTTAATTCATGATTGTGTTGAAGTTTACATGGATGATTTTTCAGTATACGGCAATTCATTTGAACATGCATTAGAAAACCTTGAGAGAGTTTTGAAAAGATGTATTGAAACTAACCTGTCCCTCAACAATGAGAAGTGTTTTATGATGTTGAACGAAGGGATAGTGTTAGGCCACTATATTTCTTCTCAAGGGATCAAGGTTGACCCAGCAAAGATCCAGATCATTGTCGATTTGCCAATTCCACAGAATCAAAGAGAGGTAAGAAGTTTCCTTGGGCATGCAAGCTATTACAGAAGGCTTATTGACCATTTTAGTAAGATAGCTTTACCTTTGTTTAAACTTCTATCAAAAGATGTACTTTTCAGTTGGAATGAGAACTGCCAACAAGCATTCGAACTACTCAAAAGAAGTTGTCAACCGCACCAGTCTTGAGAGGGCCTAATTGGAGCCTACCATTTCATATCTTTACAGATGCATCTGACACTACAGTGGGTGCATCATTAGGCCAAAAAGAGGAATCTTGTACTTATGCCATTTACTTCATTAGCAAAAATCTAACACCTGCAGAGTTAAACTACATGGTCACAGAGAAGGAAACACTTGCTATCATATATGCTGTGAACAAATTCCGACATTATATAACTGGTTATGAAGTCTTTGTACATACTGACCATTCTGCCATTAAACATTTAATGAATAAACCAATAAATAGTGGCAAAGTTACCAGATGGTTACTATTGTTACAGGAATTCAACATCACACTGTTAGATAGACCAGGTAAAGAGAACCAGGTGGAAGACTTTCTTTCTAGACTGCAAAACCAAGGTGAGGTTGTTCCAGTTGAAGATTCTTTCCCAAATGAAAATTTATTTGCCATTTCTATAGTAAATCCTTGGTACGCTTATTTGGCCAATTACTTGTCTACAGGAAGGACACCTCCACACTTTACTGCAAAGGAAAAGAAGAGACTAGTCAAACAAAGTGCTAGATATTCATGGCTCAATGGCAATATATTTTACACTGGTTACGACATGATCATTAGGAGATGTGTAAGAAATGATGAGGTAATTGGTATTTTAAAATCTGGCCATGATGAACCGTGTGGTGGGCATTTTGCAGCTAAGCGAACAACGTTCAAAGTTCTTACTCTTGGATACTACTGGCCATCCATTTTCAAGGATGCCAAGAAGTATGTAAAGAGTTGTGACAGCTGCCAAAGAATGGGCAGGCCAACAGCTACAGACGAGATGCCTCTTCAGCCCCAAGTTCACCTAAATCCATTTGAAAAATGGGCTCTAGACTTCATAGGACGCATTAACCCAACCTCCAACGGTAAGAAGTACATCTTAGTATGTACTGATTATGTCACAAAGTGGGTTGAAGCAAAAGCACTGGTAAGAGCCACCGAACACACAGTTGTCAATTTCCTTTTTGAAGAGATTTTTGTCAGGTATGGAGTGCCAAGGGAGATAGTGACTGATCAAGGTACCCAATTCACCTCAAAGTTAGTAAAGGATATCACAGGCAAATACCAAATCAAGCATAGGAAAAGCACACCTTACCATCCACAGGCCAATGGGCAGGTGGAATCTACAAACAAAACTTTGGAAGGTATCATTACTAAAACTGTTGCAATGAACAGGAAGAATTGGGAAGAGAAGCTCAAAGATGCACTCTGGGCTTACAGAATCATATGGAAGGATACTACGGGATTTACACCATACCAGTTGGTGTACGGTGTTGGATACCTATACCAATAGGTTTCATATTTCATGATTGGCAAACTCAAATGCCAAATATGCTCTGCTTTGCTGATACAAAGATCCCATATTTCGAAGGAAAGGCAAGGTGTGTACATGCCTTCATGTCTATTAAATTTTGATGGATGGTCCAACAGTCTAATCTGGATCATGCCATGTTTCAATTTTCTATTGTAGAATAGAGAAAGAAAGTTTGTCCAAACTGTTTAATCTTGGCAGATCAGTGGTCAGGCAGAGAAGCTAAGGTTCCCAACTGCTTAATCTGGGGCCTTGGAAGATATAAGGGTAGTGCTAGATAGGAAATAAAAGTAAAAAGACAATGAAAAAGAAAAGGCACATAAGGGTTTGCAAGTCCAAGTGCACCCTCCAAGAAGAAACAAAAAAATGCTAGGCAAATAGATGGGTAGGTAGATGGGGTTGCAGAAGTGGTGTTCCCTCCAAACTAAGTCTTGTTGATCAAATACAAGGAAAACAGCATAATGGAGCATGTCTAACTTCCCTTTTTCCTGATTTGTCACTCATTACTAACATCCCTTCACCAATAGCGGTTATGAAAGAAATTCAAGGTTTTATGTTGGTTCTTGATTCCTTTAAGAGCCACATTTCTTGTGCAAAGTTCTTTTCATTTTGATCTACTCCCTAATACTAAGTTGTTTTCAAGAAAACTTAGTAATATCACTCCTCATTCACCTTCCCCCTCCATATTAACCTCTAACTTTATTATCTAACTCCCTATGTTACCCTTTCCCTACTATTATAACATCATGGTGTATAAACCCTAAGCATTCTATAGATATCCCCTCGTTGGCATTATAGCCATATGGTTCACTACTAGGGAATCAAATTGACATCTGATCAGTTTGAGAACCAAGCCTAACCTCTTTTTCACCTTCAGAAACTCATCTACTTAGCCAACCCTTCATTTTGCCGAAGAAACCTTGAAAAAAACACTTTTTCACACTTAGACCCGCTCAAAATGCAAAATATATGGAAAAACCCACTTTGTCCCCCTTATCCTAAGGTCGGGACCCATTTGCGCTTTTTTGTGAAATTATATCAAAACCCACTTAGCCTAAGCTTTGAAACCCATATGCGATTTTGCAAAATTTCATTAAAAAACCATAGTTGTCCGCCTTATCCCAAAGTTTTTGGCCATGCGCGATTTAAATAAGAAATACATTAGAAACTATGAAAAATCATTAACATTTCTAAGGGCCCCACTGGGCACAAATCCCAAGGAAAACAATATTTTAATACCCGCCCGACGCCGTATCATCCACGCAGATCTGTGGCCCGTCGACCGTCCGATCAAGCCCTTTTTATCCGACGGTTGACGCGGATATCGGACCGGCCCCGACGTCCGAAAGATATCGTCCGATATCTGTCAGAGGCTGACGTCAGGCTGGGTCGACGCGTCGCCACCAAATTGTATCGGAGCCCCTTCTGACAGATTCCCTACCGTATCAAAAGCGGTACGATATAATACCGCTGTGGTTTCCAGTTTTCCTCCAATCCGCATGCCTGCGTCAGTGCCATGTCACTGCCTGCGTCAGCGCCGCGACCGCAACCTCCGTCCACCATTTCTCCACCTGTTTGCCACCTCACCACCCCCGTGGACCATTCAAAGGCCACCACGTCACCTGATGACGTCATGCTGACGTCACCCGACCCTGACCCACCTGATGACGTCATGCTAACGTCATCCAAAAAAGGCGCAAATGTCCCAAAAAATCCATATTTTGTCAATTTTCGCGTTCTTTTTGCACTTTTGGAAAAAACTGTTGTTGCGCCCTCTGCATGCATTTTACGACCAATTGCACCAACCTGCTCAAATCGACCTGGAGACCTTCGGCGCACCTACCCACCTGCATCCGTGACCCAGAACGTCAACTTCACCAGGTATTTATCCCTGCAAGTCTTCTCTAAGCCTGGTTTTTGTCTGTAATAACTAAAAACTCACTTAAGGCACTATAAACACATAATTCACTGGAGAATTCCCTGCACCCAGTTCCCACTTAGAAATTTAACGGTCGAAATTCATCAGCCGAGCCTGTTTGGACTAAACTTTCATTGAAAACCTACATTGTTGTTCGCGCAGTCGTGAACAGAAAACCTGGTACCTGCACCCAATTGTTGAAAAGGCTCTGCCTAAGACAACTATTCACCTTCTCAAGTAACTGTGGGCAGTATTTCAATTGCTGCAAGCTTACCCTGACATCCTCCATTTCTCAAATTCACCTCTTCACTCAGGCAGTGCTCTTGTTGCCCAGTCTAAGTAACATTAGTCTTCATACAAAAAAGAGTCTAAGTAACCATGGAGACTCCAGTTGCACCAGTGGCCCTCAATGTTGCTCCCCTAAATGCCCCTCAGAGAGAATTGGAGTGGCGGGATTTGGCAGACTTAGATTACCAAATCTTAGAGGACTCTTCATCACACAGCAAGTTCCACCTCCACCTGCTAAATGAGCTTAAGGCCAAACATGTGGATGGAACAGACATATTAGGCATATGGGATTCCTTCCTCCCAATTTTCAGGCTCCGTCAGGTCAACCAATTCCCTGACCTGATTCATTTGTGTGTTGTATGCTATGATCCCACTCAAAGAGTTGTGCTTGACCCTTCAGGCTCATTTTTATTCTTCATGACCCCTGAGGCCGTTAGAGAGATGCTGTAGTTCAAGACTCAGAAGAAATTGGTTCCCTTGTCTTTATTGGATATGATAAACCAAGGAGCTAAGATGCTGACAGATGCACAAATCACAAAGCTCAACCAATTGTTTATCAACTTTGACACTGTGCAGTACCCTCCTATTTTTGCTGGTTACCTCAATCAATTGTGTGTAGACCTTGCAGATATGGTCAGTTCCATCTTGGGGTACAAATCAGTTGAATATATTGATGAAACTGTGCTGGTGATGATGACTATGTTTGCCCCTGGCAAGACTCCAATCTGTTATGACTATGCCACCTACATATCAGATAAGATGCATGAGCAGTTCATGAACCTGTCAAGAGAGAAGGTGTTCAGATACACCCCCTACATCTACCACTTGATTCTATATTATCAGCGTGAGAAATTCTCATTCATTGTCAAGAGAACGGATGCACAAGGCAATCCAAGGTCTGTAGTGTATTGGAGCTCAGTGTTTCATTGCAGAGCCTACTCTCCATACACTTACTACGAATTCATAG
This sequence comes from Pinus taeda, assembly GCA_000404065.3. Lineage (NCBI taxonomy): Eukaryota > Viridiplantae > Streptophyta > Pinopsida > Pinales > Pinaceae > Pinus > Pinus taeda. The sequence continues at coordinate 166,063 of APFE030956854.1, read as the reverse complement.
ACCTCTTCATTCACCTAGCCATGTCCTTATTCCTAAGCTCGCCTCCTCCAAGACTGACTGATGAGATGCAGAGAATCCTGCAGTTATCCAAAGTGTATAGCATTGGGGATTGGTATTTTTACCAAAGCTACACCGTTATCAGAATATATGGTTGTGAGCTACCCCCATACAGACTACCCAAGTATGTGCCCATGACACTATTTGCCCTTGAATATTTCAGGCAATTTGGGAATGTTGATATGATACACTTCTCAGGCAAGGGCAAGAAGGCACAGCTAAAAGTAAAAAACCAATTGGGCCACCTTGTCTTGAACAAAAGGGAGGAAGGCTGGAAAGAAGCTGATAGAAAGCTGGAAAGCCTTGGCTTGAAGACCAGTTTCCTCTGGAAACCCTATGACCCCAATCACTCCATATCATTAAGAAGGGTCAAATATAGGCTATCTAGCTATGACCATGTAAGGATTCCTCACATTGAACAATATGCCAATCAACCAAAATGGAAGAGAGGCACACTAGAGGAACCTATCACACAAGAAGAGTTGAATGAGAGAGCAAGAAGAAGGCTTCTTAAATTGGCTGACTTGGAACTTCCTGCACAGGTATACTCTCTGCCAAAGCCTCAAGCAGGAGCAGCTGCCTCATCCTCTACACCACATCAGGAGGCAGTCCAAAACACAAGTCAAGCTCCCAGCAAAGGCAAGGAAAGAGAGATGGAGCAACAAGTACAGCAGGTACAGGTTCAACAACCCCAACAGGTACCACAGCCACAAAAGGAGCAGCCAGGGCAGGGGGAATAGACAGCGGAGGCCCCAATGGCCACACAGCAGCAGCCAACACAAATGGCACCTCCCAGGCAAGATTCAAGGATTGATTCTTCTGTCCTCCAAACCCCACAAAGAGAGGACGTGAACAGGAAAAGAGACAAAGAGACTCCCCTTACTGCATCACCAACTCAAGGGGAGAAGAGGCAAAGGTTAAACCCTTTCTCTTAAGAAGAAATGCCAATGGGGTAGACTTCAGGTACAGGCCTACCCAGCATGGAGGCCTCAGCCAGCTCCTTCCAACAAGAGCAAGAAATGGCAACAGGAGGAGAAGTTAGCTCCTCAGGCCAACAAAGGGAAGGTGAGAAAAGCATTAAGCAGCAATTTAAGGACATCAAAAATAGAAATGAACCCTTAAGGCTGTAATTATATAATCATCTATTAAAAATGGCTCCCTCAAACCAGCAAAGACTCATGTCTGCATATGATGCACATGAAGGAAAAATGATAATGAGCCATTTCACACCAGCAGTGCAGCAACCACAGTTAGCTGCCGATTATATCAGGACCAACCTTGAGGTCCTGTCCAAAGACATCCACCCAATGGATCAAATTGAATTGCATAAACAAATGGGTGAGATGGTGTATGCCACCTTGGCAGATAAAACCTTGGTGAACTATAGGCTGCAAAATAGCCTAAATAACACCACTGCACAACCTGAGCTGGAAAGGGCTTCCTCTCAAGCTAAAGACAACAGGATAAAAGCTCTAGAGGAAATCATAATAGAGCTTGGACACGATCCTAAAGATGTCAAGGCAGTGCAAGAGATTCTGAAGCTAAGGGATGTTGATATGGCAGCACTGAGAAAAATGATAAAGATCCCGGCAACTCTTCATCCTCAAACAAAAGAGATTGCCGAGCTTAGACAAGACAAGGATGCAGCTGCTATGCTGGTCACATTATATAAAGAGCTCATCCACACTCAAGAGAGGCTGCAGGAAACAGAGGCCACCCTTCAGACAGCATTGCAGCAAAAGGAGGCAGGGCAAACTTCACAAGCTCCTCCAGAAACAATTAATCTGGAGGAAGCTCCTCAAAACACTGCTCCTCCCAGTCAGCAGACACAACAAGCAGCATTGTCCAGCTCAGCACCAACAACAGAGCAGGCTGAAAGCCTTGACATGCAGAAGCTGAGAACTGAGATTCAAGCCTTGGAGGCTCAAATGTCAGAGTTAAATCAGGCCAAAGACACTCTGGGTAAAATCAATGAGAAATATGACAAGTCCAAGCAGAATGTGGCCGAAAGAGAAAGAGAGGTCAAGGCTCTCAAAAAGAGAATAACTGAGCTAGAAAAAGAGCTCACACTGGACAAGGTGACATCTGAACTCAAGAGGATCCTATGGGCCAATATTGGCCAGTCCATCACAGACCAGTGGGAGTACATTGAGGCCATCCATGAGCATATAATGCTCATTGGAAAAGCACACAGAGAGATCCAACGAGCAAGGGCATCTCTAGGCAATATGCCTGAGATTGCCACTAAAATGATAAACGTGCTGAACTACAGGACAAGCTCCCAGCTCATCAAAATGGGAATTGGCAACAGGACTGAGACCATTTCACTAATCAAAAGGGTTCTGACATTAAGAAACCTGGTTCAGACCCTGGAAAGAAGAACCCAGGATATGCAAGCAGATATCAACAAATTCCAGGACAGGTTCGTGGCATTGCAAAACAGGGGTCTTCCTAGCTTGCTGGAGCCATTAGGAAGGTTGCTCTCACATGAACAATATGCCAAGAGAGTGAACACTTTTGCTGGAAATCAAATTGCAGAGACAGCTAGTACATCAACAGAAACAGGACCAGCAACAGGACTGACCCTCTTCAACAGGGTGGAGAGTTTATTTTTTATTATGAATGAAATTACACACTTGTTTGATGAGCCTCCCCATTTTTAGAAGTAGACAGAGGCAGATGAGACCATGGGGTCAATTTTGAGGCATCAATTGCCTACACAGGATGTGTGGGATAATTTGATACAATTACTGTTAAATCAAAGTCAGTAATTATGTTGTTACTTTTTGAAAAATATTTAAGTTTTCATACACAGGAAGATAAAGACACATCAGTAGGTATGCAGAAAAGGGTTGAGCCAACTCAGCACAAATATTCGGCCACCACAACAGCACTGCCAGTCACAGGTGACAGGGCCGAAAAGCTACAGGAGGACAGAGCTGCACAAACACATTATTCAACAGTTATAACAAAGCGCTCAACCGACTTAGTGAGCTCCAAAGGTAAAAAAATTTTGACAGGAGTAAAAAGCCTTTATGTTGCATTAAAGATTGTAATAACTTTTTATCTGCAATTTCTGTATGAGTTAATGAAGATATTTTACCTCTCAGATGACTCAATGCCTGAGATATTTTTGTATGAAACACTTCTATATATTCCCCCTCGCATATGTTAGCAGGGGTTGGAGGTTGGATGTAAGAGATTGTTCGTATCTATTCTGCTTTTCTTTCATTGTAACTCTCAGAGAAGTAATACAAAGGATAATGGAATTTCCAAAGCTCCGTGTTGCTTGATAATGACTGGTGTTTAGCTTAAAGTGGCATGATTCCTGCGTATTTCATGACACAATAAGTTTCTCTTGTAACTCTTTGTTATGTGTTTGTTATCTTTCATATCTCTTTCATGTTTCCTGTGTTTAAATAGTTAATAGAAAAGAAAAAGAATAGTTCTAGGATTTAATCACAGATTACCCTGAACTCAATCTAAGCTATTTTGAATGTCTTTTCTTCAGTTATAGTAATGAAAGAATAATTCTTAATTGCTACCCTTTCACACTATATCATCACAGTGATTATTGTTTCAGGAATTCAAGTTTGCTCCTGAGGAATACATCCCTTTCTCACACCCCAGCTTAGTGGAAAATTCTTAATTTCTTTTCACTGGTTGTTTGCACTCCATCATCACAATTTAAAGTTTGTTTCATGAAGTATCTAAATGGCCCCGTAACTCCAGCTGCATCAAACTCAGGATTTCAAGAAACCAACAGCCACAGACTCCATTGCCCAATGGACTAATCTTACCTACAGAACTACATTCCAAAGCTTTCATAAAAACATCCTCCCAACCAAACATAAACCAAAAACCATCACTTCATAACTAGCCTAAAATCTCCATTGAACAGAGACAAACCTTAAAGAGAGAGCCCTCTCTGATTACAGCTGGGCTAGAAGCTGTAGTCCAAAGATTGGTTAGTGGTTACCCCGTCCGTATTCCCTTGGGAGTCATAGGGAACAACCTGGGTGTTAACAGGGGGAACACCATCCTCGGTGTTCAATGACACCTATAATCAATAAGACTACTAAAAACAAAACATACTTCACATGGAGCTTTATAACATAGTTTGTTCCAATATTTATAATGAAAGAGCTACTCAAAAGAAAAACATCATGACAACACGACAATATAATAACCATACCACATACTAGATATTTATAACACAACTCATCACGGTATTTACAATAATCACATATACACATATGCACATTTGGTAAAACAACAAATAAAAAGATATGATGCCTATATCAATCAACAAGGGAATCCAAAGGATCACACCTTCACCCTCAAAGTAATACCAGGATTCACCTCCTTCCCAGGAAGTCCAAAATCCACTGTCATAGTCAAAGATGCATCCAATGTCCAACACTACAATCCTGCACCACTTGTCCCCTTAGTGAAGAGTTACTAACTCATTGTTCCAAGGGGCATTCCCAATGTGCATCTGATTTCATTTGGAAATGATCATGACATATATATATATAATATATATATATATATATATATATATGTATGTAGCCTTCCCTTCTCTACTACATAGTCCTTTGGGAATTTTTGTCACCGCTTCTGTGAAATCACTCACCTTCCAAGTTCCCCGACATCCCCTATCATGGGCAATCCATCCCTTGGAAAGGCTTCCTCGCATCATAATATCAAACAACCAAGTCATATACCCACCTAAAAGCCATCATCTCATGGAAATCAATGGGCACTATTGGGTACTAGTGTCCCATAACGGACTTGTTGCTAAAGTTCTTTACCAGCATACTACTAACTGTTTGAATTCCTTTTGCTATTGTTAATTCCTGCAGTCAATTTTGGCCACCCAACTAGGCATGTTCATGCATTCACATTCTGTTGTAGTACCTACAACCACCCTCCAAAATTTTTCCTCCCTACCAACCTTTCATAGCACCTTGTCTTGCTTCATCAAGTACACACGATTCAACATTTTTCTTGCAAAAATACAGCCTATCAAACAAAGCTTGATGCATTCCCCTCATATGTTATTCACCCAAACTTGGTCCAGCTACAGGCTGAGTAGATCCCCCAAGAAATTGCGCAATTCTATTTGGCAACCTATTGGGCTCCAGAATTGCATAATCCTGCCAATCAGGATTCACCCAGAAAACTGCACAATCCTTCCTAACAGGCTTGCTCATCCCAGGAATTGTGCAATCTTGGATAGCAGTTAGCTGCTTTGCCCAAAAATTGCACAAATATCCTGGGAAGCCATCCCAGCTCCCATCCAGAAATGTGCATTTCTCCCAGCAGTTGAGCAGCCTCATGCATGAGCAGTTGGGTTGCCAGTTCCACCCAGGACCAAGGAAACTTGACTTTCATAGATGCCTCACTATTTCTTGGGATAGCAAAAGGCAACATGAAAAAAACATCCCTTGATTTAGGGAGCTATTTTTAGTAGTTGGAGGTTACATGCAACGTTCGTTTTAGAAACTTTCCTCCAAGTGTCGCTTTTTCCTAGATTTGTCGCATGTGCGTCATGAGCTCAAAATTATTTATTCGAAGCATCAAAGCTCATTATTTCACATCTATCTTCTTATCTCTAACATCTAACAACACATCCAGGACTCTTTGACACACCCGGCTCAGCTATTCATGGGTAAGTGGTCTCAACTTGTTTTTTTCGTCATTTTTGTCGTTTTTTGTGTTTTCTCTTGTGTGAGTGTTGTTTGATTGATTTCTTTGAATGCTTGTTGTCATTGAAATGCATATTAGATTGTACTAGCACCATTTTAGTTTTCATTTCTATCTCATTATTATCGCATGCATGAAATTGTTTTGCACGAATGGTCGTCGATTCGGTGACTATATTCACCCACATGCATGTTGATCTTTTTACTGAATCTTTCATTCAATGTTTTCATGCATGATCAATCAATTCTACTTTCACTTAGTTTCGCAATGCATTCACTTTCAGATATACTTTTAGGTTCCCATCGACAGGTCTGGGCAGCCTTGGCCTGGACTCTGCCTCACCTAGACAACATTGTGCAATATGGAGAAGGGAGAATTTGTCAACCTCTCCAAAAATGTGCATTTCTACTCAGGAATTGTCCTCCAGGACTGCATCGTGCATTTTTTAGGGACAGTGACTACTCGCCCAAAAAATTGCTCAATGCAATCCCTGAGCTTGCAACCATTGCCAGTTGGAATTGCGCATTGTGAAATCCCACCAATCAACAGTCAGCCTGGATTATGCATTGCACAAATCCATCAACCATTCTTATCTCCCAGATAGCCCAGACTACCTTTCATTTAGTTCTGGAAGCTAGTCATCCAGACTCCAAAAAGAAATTGCACAATCTTTGTCTATCATTCCCCAGGTATGTGTTATGCCATTCCCTGAATTTCCTTTGGTTTTCATTGACAGATTCCTTTTCATGCATGTCACTTTGTCTTCAGATATTTCAGGTGTTCATCCGCCTCTTATAAATACAGGATCAATGGCCTCCAAGAGATCAAGATCAAAGGACACTGACAAAAGTGCAACTGGAGCAGCGGTTGAATTGTCTGAATATCTACCGATCTATGAAGATACCAAGTTGTTTCTAGACAAGGACATCAAGCTAAAATGGAAAGAAGCGATTGAATCATTTGTAGGAACTTTTTGGGAATACCTCAAAGACCACCATGTGTATGTGAACATTCACAAATATAGCTTGTACCAGATTGCATGCAAATACCCTACATTCCCATGCGTGGACATGATACACTGGATCATCTCGTACACTAATCCTGAGACAATGACCTTGAGCAGTGTCAGTGGGACAAAGCTTGCCACATTTTGAACATAGGATTATGATAATATGTATCATATGTCGAAGCCCATGACTATCGTGGAGACTCCCTTCAGCATACCCAGCAACAATGCCAACTCCATAGACATTTTGAAGAATTGGGTAAAGGAGTTGGCTAGATTCAAGATGACACCCAACCAGATCTATAAGAAAAGATACTATGGAAGGAGTGTCAATACTTGGTCATATTTCCATGTAAACTATGAGGCCAAGAAAGCACAAAAACCTTCCCATAGAGTTGGGTGATCGTGTTAGACCAATTGGCTAGAGAGGGTAAACCATGTAACTGGTCTGGCATGTTAGCTCATCGGCTGAAGGAACATGTAACAAAGGCTCGATAGTTACCCGGAGGTATGCAAGCATAGATCTACATGTCCGCCTACATCTTAGATGCAATTTATGCTTGACAAGAGTTCCCGAGATTGGAGTGGGCATGGTCACCGGTGGAGACTGCTATGAACACATATTGTAATTTGTTGTCCAAATGAAGTTCAAAGGAGTAATCACATGGTTGTCTGATCATTTTTTCACCCTAATTTAAAAGGTGATATTCGAACAAGATCCACCCTGCATGTTGAAGGAAGCAATGGAGGCACTGATAGACATTGTTGATTGGTATGCCTCACCATCTAGAACCTTCATATGAATGTTTAGCGCAGAGAAGCCTCTGTATATTCTATCGAAGTTTTCCTTGGAAATACTCATCATGCAGGAAGTATCATATCACATTAGATTGACAGCTAGATTGCACCAGAAGAAGAAGGAACCTTGGCCAACTCTTTCGTTGTGGATTGAGTTCTATGAGATCCAAAGTTTCAAGGAAGTGGATGTTGAAGAAAAATAGATGAAGAAGTATCCATTCGACCTCTGAAGTTACAATCTTTATGACCCACTTTGTATTTTGAAAGATCACTACATGAGAGTTCAGTTCAACTATCCATGGGGCATTTCATTGGGCGGAGGAGGACCCATGGAGATATTGTTGTAGTTTCTCCAGACCTAATGAACAAGTCAGCTTCGATGTGGAGTGGTTAGTGAAGCAACATGAAGAATTATCCTAGAGAGCACCAACACCAATAGTAGTAGCAACAGAGGCAAGCATACCAGTGCACGGCAAGGGTAAGAGGAAGCTTGTTGATCGCATGGAGAAAGAGCAAAGCTACAAGTTTTGAGTAGATCCACTTGTGGAGAAAGTAGCTATGCTTATAGAGGCAAAGAGGCAACAATGCAATAAGAGAATCACGCAAAGATAGAGGGATAAGAGAAGAATGGAGGAAGCATATAAGGAGTTGCATGAGTTGAAGGAGAAACTCTGGAAGGAACAAGAGTTGCGAAAACATGAGAGGGAAGCACAACAAAATTCAGTACAACAAGGGGCGCAACATGTGCAAACAGATGAAATAACACCCATATAGGTAGTGGATTCATCATAATAGCTAGCATTAAGAAGACAGGGTGAACCATCACAGGTGAAGGACTTCGCTCCTGAGATAGAGCAAGCACTTCAATAGTTGGATACAGATATGGAGAAATATGATTTGGAATAGTACACTGACCTCATGCATCATCCCCAAGAGGTCGACTTACCTACTTCACCACATCCAGATGATGAACAAGTCTCAAGTGACCAAGAAGGCACTGAGATCCTCGGAGATCAACTAGAAGGAGAGATGCACAACATCTCATTCGACAAGTCTCAACATAGAGTTATGCAGTCTCGTAAAGTGTAAACTCCAGATGATCATACATATCCTACACAATTTGAGGAACGAGTGATCATGTTTGATGTGTAAAAACATCTAGCAGCCTTGGCTAATGCAACTAGAGTGTATGCCAAAGCCACTAGCTCAAATGTTCGTTTTCTGATAGCTGAACATGAGTGAATGGCTAAGGAAGTTCAGACAACCAGGAAAGGATGAGAGTTGGTGACAACATCTAGCCCAAACTAAACTAAAGAAGGAAATAGTAGTTGAAGTGTTGTCCCTTGACACAGTTATGCGAGCATTGTACTCCAAGTTTTGTACCGTGCATAAGGTAGTTGTCCATCTCAATGGATGGTAGCAACGATGTGCTAGAAGAGCACGTATCTTGATGAAATTGCATGTTCTTTTTCATTACATGAAAACATGGATGATGAGATACAAGGAAGCCTCACTTCACTTGCCTAAGATGTTGAAGGCCAGTGTGTTCAAGCTGAAGGCACCTATCCAGAGTTAGATCCAGAACTATGAAGAGCTCCCACATCTCATTACTAGTATATAGGATTCCCATGCACATGTATTTAAGTGTATGTATGTTGTGGTGCAAACACATACGATCCCATCTATTGGGACTCTCACCCAGGTAGAAACAAAGGCACAAGTCTGACTAGAGCTTGACTTGTACTTCGATGAGTTGATGCGCATTGCCACCAGCCCAGACTTGCCCATTAGTGCAGACACCATGCACAACTATGTTGTTGGTATGGCCACATTGAAGACAATGATGCACATTATTATAGATGTGTTGGACAAATGAGCCCGAGTAATGTACTCAGATGCTATTGAGGCAAGAGTCAGGTTCAAGAAATATATCAGCTTGGAGCACACAGACACCATCGCAGAATACTGATCTTGGCATAAATATGTTACTGTTGATCAGCCCAAAGATGTTGAGGAGTTGGACTTCCATGGTTTTCTAAGTCATAGTGATGTCTAGCATGGCTTGCTCAAACCATTTCTCTCACATGGGTAAATGTGCATTGTAATGTAACATCATGTCAAGTGTAATTCAAGTGTCGATAGTTGGATCTAACAGTCATAGAGTATATGAAGATTCATGAGGGTAGATGAATTGTCACAAAGGGGAATGTCAAGGTTCACCCACCCTTTGCTATAAATAGTCCCTCATAACTCATTGTATATGATTTTGGTTAGCCAAGCTTCCAATAAGACTATCTTGGAGAGAGCTTGGATAGTATTGTAATGAGCCTTGGCTTCTCTAATGTGCAGAGCTAGTACATCTCTTTGGAGGAGCAGGCGGTTGTGGCTGTAACGTTCCACTATCAAAACTAGTGGTTGGATATGGATGTATTGTATGACTAGAACTTACACTTCTTAATATAACAAGAGCTAACATGTTTCATGCATATGTTGTATTGTATTCTATGCTATCTAGTTTACTTTAAATGATATATGTATTGGTTTGTTTATGCATGCATGTATAGCTATATGTGTGTGTATGTATGAATCTTTCTGAAATGTGTTGTTGGTCTAACCATCACTTTGGATTGCTTGCTAACTTGCCTTCCATGTTGTGATGCATCTTCACTCATGTGTCCCCTTCTTAACTATGTGCTATCACAAGTTTCCAAGGGGTGCATTCATCTCAACCCCCATGTGTTAGAACCTCTCATGCACCTTCCTTGACTCATTGCAGTTGTCACACCCTTGCTACAAACAAATTTATCTTACTTTCCTTTGTGAAAAATCATGGTCAAGGAATTACCATATGACCCACAGTTAGGAATCCTACACCAAATGGTCTGAGGTCTAATTGGGACTTCTTACCGGGGAGATCCCCTGACATGCTGGTAGGTCCAACGCTGTCGACATTTCTGGCACTAGAAGGAGGACCAAATGACAAGTTGTGTCCTCTCATCTTGTTTTGAACTTGTGCATATCTATCATGGATTCGTGCACTCTTCTCCCTCCGTGATGTTTTTCGAATCACAAAGATGTCACCATCACAAGGAAGTTTTTCAATCACTTGTCCACTTACACGTATGATGGTGAAGGCAAAGTGGCCTAGCTTGAGTTCTTACATAACTTTATTTCCATGCTTCATGAGGAACATGGGTGTTCTGATGAATAGGCTAGCTTTCTTCCTACATACACACTTCATGAATCTCCACATTGATGGTTTTGCAGCTTACCGGCTAACAACATGCACTCGCTTAAACATTTTTATGATATCATTGAAGACACTTTCCATCATTTTGATCTAGACCACCTTGACCAAAAACTGTTACAAAAACGGAAGGCTCCACAAGAATAGACTATGGATTTTGGCAGCACTTCCGTGTCTCGCAGTTTCAAGCTCTGAAGAGCCAGATGAAATTTTTCTATCTTTGGGACCAATTCAAGTATTATGTTAAGAAATCTAATCATCCCAAGAAGAAGTTTGAAATTAAGCCTCACTTCGTATTCTTCAGTGATGGCACTGTGCAATCCTAGATGGATGCAGTCACTATCACAATTGACTATCTTCCATCCCCTCATTAAATAGCTCCACCACTACAGAGTGATTTTGAGGATCATGCTCACACACCTATTCAGCTGTCACATCCTCCCAACATCACTTCACTTAATTTTCGTTCAGATTTGGTTGTGAGCCCATTGAGTTGTCATATGCATTTTGTTCCACAACCTCTATCTTTGCACTCAGTTGTTCCTCCAGATGATACTATATTTTGTTCTTCCATTCCAGACTCTACACTTGTTTTGAATGAGGAATAAGCCAGTGACAGAGTTGGTGTTGCATAACAAACATGCACTATCATTCATGAAGAATATAAGCAGGAGATTGAGCATAAAAACTTGTCGAAGGATGACTCCCTTCCATCTGAGCCCCCTCTATTCTTTCCTAACATCTTTGGTGAACCTGCCATCCATGATTTCACATGTGTATCTTCTTCCACGGATGTACCCATCATTGATCACTCCTAGGACACACCAATGGTTAGTCCATCATTCGACAATGGAGAGGATAAGTTATTCATTGAAAATCCACTTGATCTTTCATCTGCCTTTTTCTAGAAACATAGAGGACGAGTTTGTTCGCGTTTCATCTACCCCTCTATCTGATTCATCTAATCATGAGGATGTCGCTGAGATCATTGATTTTTCTGATCGTGGCTGTGGCGATCCATTTACCCTTATATTTGTTCGCGATCATGATTCCATCGTAATTGATTTTTCAAAGCCACTAATCTATGATGATCTATCTGAAGATGAAGTTGAAATACTCTAGACTATCGAGGCACTTCAGCCCAAGCTGATGGTTATTAGGCCCTCGCTGTTTGAAGATTGGTCTCACTTCTGATTAGGAAATTGTTTAATCACCTGAGGCTCCTCATCACTCATCTGTATGCATTGAAGATCAATATCACACACATATCATGCTTCCTCCACTCGAACTTCATGATCCTACCACTCATGCATTGGAGGAATCTATTATCACTGTAAAAAATTCTTAAAAAATTTGGACAACCTACATGGTTTCTAAATTTTTGTGTCAGTCATGGTCGAGTCATTTTTATGTTTTTAGAGTCTAAGTCATAGGGTTAGAGTCTCATTTCCATCATCAAATAAAGTTCAAAAACCTTGTTTTTCCCCTTATGGATCCCATATCATGTTTTAAGTTGCATGTGTCTGGTCATTTCAAACTTTTTAATGTGCTACAAAATTGTCTAGGCATTTATGTTTTGTAGCACAAAGTCCTGAAATTACACTACCTGCAGTACGAAATCGGGGATTCGTAGTTAGGTGTTTTCTTAGCGCAAAACCCCAAATTTGCATTGGATGTGCTACGAAATCAAGGATTCATGTTAAATCTTGTCTAGTTGTCAAATCCACCAGAATCCGTTATATTTTCATCATCAGGTGTCAATCCATGAACCTTACCACTCACATGAAACCATTCATATCCATCATTAGATTCGTTAGGGGTCATTTTTCTGCACTCATTTCAAATTTCAAAAAAGGAAAGGGTTAGTTGATCTTGGTCATATTCGTGCTAATATTTCTCATATTCACGCAACTTGAGATGCTTTCTGTTGTTCTTAAGTTTGAAGTCAACAAGCCCAAGGTGAGTAGAGACCAGAATTCTTCCGTAGGTTTCAAGCGAGGCAGCTCTTCATCAAATTCAAGCGAGGCAGCTCTTCAATTAATCAAGGAATTTTCTTCTAGGTTGTTCTATCTGCATGAATTTCAAATGAGATATGTTGGAAGAAAGAAAAAATCATAGGTTAGGTTGATGTCTGAGAACTAAACCTGAAGGCTTAGATGCTCTCATAAAGGATAAATCAGTGGAAGAAGCCTTAAAAAAGGTAGGTTGCTAGAGGTTCTATGATAAACTACAAGGAGGACATAGCCAAGTGACTAAGGAATTTGCTCTTAACTTCACAGGTTTACATACAAAGATTGGAGTGTTAGAATTGCTAGTTTATCTTGAAATGATATATGTAGTCACAGAAATTCCTAGAGGTCAGGAAAAATGGTTTAAGAATTTCAAGTTTGAAATGGAACCTTGCATGATATTCCTGAAGCCAGAGTTTGTAGACACAGATTTGACTAAAGCAGTGCCAAGGGGTTAGGTCAAAGATTCATTTGCCAACTTACTCTCATGCATACAAAGGTATTTCACCTATGAAGGAAGATACCACAAGGTGTATTCTTACCATTTCAAAATCCTTTTGCATTTCACTGGCATAATATCTCTAGATCTACCTTTCTTTCTGTTTCGGAGCTTAGGAAGATGTCTGATAAAATACAGTTGAAGAAAGAGGTATGTGAAACATCATTTTTCCATCATGGCTTAGTTAAATTAATGGTGTTTCTTGAACTTCATAAGGTAGATAGAGAGTGGTCTTCATTTCTCTTTATGTCTAGTTTTAGAGCCGAAACAAGACTTAGCTCTAGGGCTAAGGAAATATCATTCACTAGTGATTAGTCACCATGCAGAAGAAAGGTCAAGCAGGTTTGTTAAACTGAAGGCTAGAAAACAAGTTAAGGAGCCGATGACTAGAACACCATTGGATATTCAAGATACTCCTCAACAGTCACAGAAGAAGAAAGTTCAGATTAAGGAAGTAGCACAAGAGCAGTCCATTGGTGAAACAGTCCAGAGAAGGATAACTAGAAGCCAAATAGCCAAAGAAAAGGGTAAAACAATGGTCATTGATGAAAGCCCAACCTCAAATGGAAATTTGAACGATCTTCTCTAGGAAATTGACATTGAGGAGTCCCCTCTGGTCCAAGCAGACTTCATTGAATTAGGTGAGAGCAAGTCAAAAAGGATGAAATCCTCCAAAAAGTTACAGTTTGATGATCAGGTTTCAGAATTTGTTTTTAAGCCCAGAAGGCCGACGACTAGGTAGTCCAAAAGGTTACAAGAGGTATAGCTGGAAGTGAGTGAGACATGGGAGATATTAGGGCTCTATGAAGAGCTCGTATTTCCAATGGTGCACCCATTACTCATGTATGAAGATGATAGAAATAGAGCAGTTGATACTTAAGAAGAAGAAAATAACTTTGAGGAAGTCAAGAAGAAATTGAAGGTGGCCAATATTGAGATTTCTCAACTTAAGAAAAGGGCAAGGAAACATGCAATTGGAAAGGCCAATTTCAAAAGGGTAAAGGCCATGTAGGAAGAAGGAAAAGTTCCAAAACCTGAAATAGTTGGCAGAGACGCTCAATATTTCACCTGGACTGTCCTTGCAATCAAGGAGGCAAGGTATATCAGAATGATCAATGGAAAATTAAGAACCAATATCAGGGTGATGAAAAAACAAATTGAAGACCTGGAGATTTAGCTTAACAAGTCTGGAAGTCAGCGTCAACACAAATAAACAGGGTAGTAAGTGATGAAACCCTTGTACAATTTTGGTTGGAACAAAGATATTACTTTTTGAAGTATTTCATAGATGGGTGATCTCAAGTATATGTGGCATATTTACATAAGGAAATATCTGTGAAGTATTCTCATAAAGAAATTTTTTCAAGAAACACTGTGTAAATTGATTCACATAGCAGTTTCGTAGTGCGCTACGAAACTACTGTAGGTGACATGCACAACACTTTCGTAGCATGCTACGAAACTGCTGTAGGTGCAGTTTGTTCTTTTTGGTCAATCTTCAAAGGAATAAAGGAGCTATTTTTGAAGAAGGATGTTGCTTCAGAAATGTAAGGAGGTCATTTGAGAAGTTTTAAAGCCTAAATAAAGAAAAACTCAAGGAATGAAATATATATGCAAGAACTAAGCCTCGCGCTACAAAAGTAACAACTCATTTCATAGCACACCCAATTTGACTTTCTTTAGGAAACTTCAAGGAGTTTTGTTTTGGGACAAGTGTAAGAGCATAGTTCTATGGCTAAATCAATATGTTTTATATGATTAAAGGGGCTAGTTTGGTCAATAGGAGATTCAAAGAACAACATTGAAGACCATGACTACATTACAGGGGACAATTTCCTACTTTTCAGGACAGATGAAGGAGAAGTTAGTAAAGGCCAGCAGCAGGGTTATGGTCATCACCAAGGTCAAAGTTAAGGAGGGGGAGTTGTCAAGTATTGAATTTATTTCCTAGTTTAAGTTGTTACTATCGTAATAAGGAGTTGTACTCCTAATTGTATTAGGACTCTAAAACTGTTACATAACTGCTACTTGTAATTAATAGTTTGTTTTAGGAATCAATAGGTTTCAAGATAGTAAATTTGAATTCCTCTCATGTTGGATTAGGGAATCCAAGATTGCAATGAAAAATCTATAAAAGACAAGAGGTGGAATGCCTCATGGTTGGCAATTTTCAAAAGAAACAAGCACACTGTGTTATTGTAGCAGACTATATGTTTTCATGTTAATACAGAGATTTTTGCTTCACTACTCAAGATTCAGAGATAACTTTACTATTTTATTTTCTCATGGCCTTTTTCATCTACTTATTTGCAGTGGTATGAGCACATGTTACTTAGAATTCATTGATAATGCTCTAACTTCCTTCATGTGTTTATAAATTGTGTTCTTTTCATTGTGACTCTGTTTTGCTAACACATTAAGACTCTTTATGCCTTGACTTCCATGTCAAGATGATCTTGCTATTGTACTAAAATATATTTTGACTCCATAGCCCAATGGATGTTTGTTGATTGGAATTTCAACCATTTATACCTTTTTGTTTGATTTTTCCCATAGAGTTAGCCATCTAATCTTTAAACTAAAATCTTTAACCTAGTGAGAGAGCCCTCTGAGGTTGAGGACGCTAAGCCTTAGCCAAAAGTTTGGTTTGAAATAGTTATTCAAAGTCTTCCTGATGAGCAACCTATCAGGGTTGGGTTTTGTGATAATGGAATCTTACATTGCAAGCACACATGCACGATGTAAGTTATATTTGATTCTTTCATTTGCTTGCATGTCACAATCAAGAGTGTGCATATGCTTTAAAGCTACATGCAGTGTCACACAACACCTTGATAAGTCCATGGATTGATTATCATGCACTTGTACTCACTTATGTCCCGTGGGCACTTTGAAACAGGAAGTGTGGTTGTCTTCATTGTTATATCTTTCTGTTGTAGCGGCTACAACCACCCTCCAAAATTTTGGCCTGCACCAATCTTGAAGCCTCCCTTAGACAGTTTCACTTGATGATTGCACACATTCAATATCTACATGTTGATCTCTAATTCATGCTTGCGACCGTGTTTTGGTTATGCTCAAGGTCTTTGCTTTGTATGTGTTTGTTGTGTTCACCATGAAAGCATCTTTCGCACTCACACATGGAGTTACATTCATTTTCATGCAAGCGTCATCTTGATCATGAACAATCAATCATGAGTTTTGCACTTGTCACTTGCGTCGTTGGTCAACCATGTTCAACATGTGTGTCTGGATGGTTCGGTCATTTCATCATCAAGTCATGCGAGTGTGTGTTCATATGATCACTTATGCATCTTTATACTATTCACACACTTAGTCATTTTTGTTGAAGATATGACGACCAGACTCCTCATTGATAGCCATACCATCACCCTACTTTTAGATTGATCGAATTTCATCTAGAGAAGTGTGAAAGCACCAAGCTAGTTCTTTCAAGATGCGCTGCCTGCAAGCAACTCAAACAACACTCATGTTGACCACTCGGACAGTCGACCGATTGTTCATCTTAGAAATTGTGCACTTCTCATGAGCAGGCCTTCCATTTCCCATCAGTCAACTCAGCTCAGAAATTGCACAAAGATGATCAGTAGGCCAACCTCCCAACCTTAATGCAATTTTCCCAACCAGCATCAGACTTCCTGTTCCCTCCAGGAATTACACAGTTTTTGCTGCTAGTGATTGAGGAGCTAACTGGCAGTTCCCTTTGGGAATTGCACAGATCTGGATTCTAGTGACCCCATCAACCAACTGGAAGTTCCCTCTTGGAATTGTGCAGATCTAGCTATTAGTGACCCCAATAGCTAACTGGCAATTCCCTAGAAAAATTGTGCAATCCCTGCCTATTGACCCTTCATGCATCTCAGACTATTCCTCTGGAAAATTTCACAAGTTTAGATGTCCAGTCCCTGCTGACTATTCGTTCCAAAAAATGAACAGAGCATGCCTACCTTGCCCTCATGTAGCTCGGACTGTCCCTCCCAAAATTTGTGCAATTTTTCCTCCCAACTGAGCCAGACCTTGCAGACAGACACTGTCGACTCAGAATGTCTATCTCCATCCCTCAGTGACTCTTACACAGTTTTCATCAACAATTTCCCGGAGCCATCATCTCGCATCTCGGCCCTTCTGCCTCTCCCAGTCACCCACATCCAAATGATCATGTGCCATGGTAGAATAGGAGGTTTTGGATTTGATTTCATCTCACCATGAGTGACTGTAGGTACAAGTACACCAACAAACATGTCAAGAAAATGAGCGGGATGAATGAAGGGAGAACATGCACATGGACAGGTTCACCAACGTATGAACGTGAAGCAGAAGAATGAACGAAGCATGCGAAGTGGAAGAATGCGAAAAACATGCACCTTCACAAACAAGTGAGCCTATCAAGCCTTCTAGCATGAAAGCAAGGAATGACATGCTTAAGCTTCATCAAGTGAACCAAGGACCATCAAAGAATCCGTTCACTTTGTCATGCGAAGGTGAGGCTATGATATACCATGAATACATCCATCACTCAGCAGCACTATAGCTTGAAATGCACTCCAACAGTAGCACAAATGTACCATCATTGTCATGTCAAGTCATGTTGAGTCAAGTCATGAGTCATGTTGCCCACATCTCCACTATGGGCTTGTTGTCAATCAATGTGATGTAACGTGAAAGTCCAAGAGACCCACTTGTTGAACATAGAGTCATGTAAGTCGAAAATTCATGGAATTTGAACGGCCATGAGGGTATCAAACAACCCCAAGGGTCGGTTTCACCCTTGGCTATCAATACCCCCCTCATTTGTACATGGAGGAATTTTCACCTCAGCTCCGCCAAAATAGCCAAGAGAGTCTATAATATTTTCTTTGAGGAGTAAGTAGTGGCTCCAATGCCCTGCTAATGGGGTTAGTGATGTATGGTGTAATGATGTTTCTTGTAACTTTCACTTAATTCAGAAGCCTGTCAACTGACGAACACATATTGACACATGTATTTTATTTGTTGTAAGACTGATCTTTAACACTTGTAAAGCATGCTGCTTTAACCATGTGTTCTACATCAAACTAATTCATTTTTTGTAATGCATAATATATTAATGGAAATGTGTTGTATATGTTGTTAATGTTGTCTCATTCGTGTCGACTGCTTTGCTAGATATTAGACGGACCTTTCACATGAACCTTGTTTTAAAAACCGTTTCACTTGTCTCAAATTGATCCATGAGTGTTGTATGTGTTATCTTACCTTGTATGTCGTGACTACTACATCTCAGTGGACTTCTCTGCTGGAAGCTATGTATGTCCTTTGTGTTGTGTGTTCCTAGCTAAGTTGGGACTGGTCCCTTTCAACCTAGAACTCACCTTCACCTTTTTCCCCTCACAATGAAAGAACCATTAACACAAGTACACTTACACTCAACAGGCATGTGAACCTCACTTCTAAAAGACAAATCAAAGCACTCTCTTATGCTGACATGAAAGATTTGAGGTAAATCCTTAAGAAAATGGCAACCGACCCATTATACCGGATGGGACTCCCACACCAAACAATGTGAGGTCTAGTTGGGACTTCATACTGGGGTGATCCCGTGAATGTTGGCAGGTCCAACACTATCAACATTTCTATTGATAGAAGGAGAGCAACCAGTTGTACATGGCTAAAATTCCCCTCACACTCATTCAACAAACATCTGGTCAAGGTAGTAACTCACACTCTCTCTCACCTACACATGACTCAACGGTTGGTTATTCCTCACCTCCTAATGTTGAGCATGAGACTTCAGATCAACACCTTCACTCTGTTTGCCCCATCACTCATCAGTTCACGAAGGAAGTCAGACTGACCCCAGACAGAGAACATCTTAAACATGTAGCGAGGAAGCTAAAGGCCACTCCCACAAGTGTTGTTGTATCATCAGTGGAAGAAGCAACCCTTTCCACACTTGAAAGTCCAGGAGAATTTTTCAAGATGAAAGGAAATCTCTCATCCTCCGGCAAAGTGAACAAGGCACTCTTGTGGTCTTAGGATCAAACTCCAGTATAGGAGGTGGAGGGGAAGGCAGTGGAGGAAGTGGAGGTGGAGACAAACCAACGGACTTAAAGTCAAACACATTAGAATATGAAGGAGAGGAAGAGTACAAAGAGGATGAAGAGATGGCTAACCCAAATATTGAATGGATGCCTTGGGGACCATCGGCTCTCCCCACTATCCTACACAAGATTCCGAAGCGAGCGGAGAGAATGAACATCAATTTTAACCTTGATAGTGTGGTGAAGGCAGAAGACCACTTAGACAACGTCTACCTATAGCTACAGACGCTTGAGGTATGTTATGACGACGTAGCATGTAGATTGTTTCCATGTACCTAGGATGGTCGGGCAGCTGCTTGGTATCACAGCCTTCCACCCAACTCTATACAGAAATCGGGTTCTTTCAAACATATGTTCCTTCAAAAGTTTGTTGATGACAAGATCTTAGCCATGCTACTCAAAGAATTGGGAAGCCTTAATATAGAGGGAAAAGAGAAAGTGAGTGATTTCAATTAGATGTTTACATGTATACTAAATAGGTTCCCAATAGACACTAAGCCTCATGACACCATCACCACTGATTACTACACGTCTGCACTGCTAACCAGCATTGCACAGTTTTTCAAGCGAGCTTTGAGACCAGCATTATTGGACAACTTTGAAGAGGCTATCAGTGTTGAGAAAGACCTGTGTGTAGTTGGAGTCATTAAGGATGATCAATCGATGAAGGACTTCAAGGATGCGAGAAGGCATTCCCAAGCAACAACGAGCAAGGGTAGAGACAAGTAAGCAACGGACATTGAGACCCTCACTCGTCTTGTCAAGATCTTGTCCACTGAAATTTCTGAACTCAAACAACATGAATTGGACACATTTGTAAGCAGTCACCCACCAAGGTAGAGATAGGCAAGAAACACATCAATCAGTGGCCAATTCGTTCCAAAAACTATGCAGAAGCCTATGTTCCAACTTGAATAGTGTGCAGATCCAAAATTTTGTTCTTTCCACAAAGAACATCATCCTAAGAACTCTTGTCTGGGTTGTAAGAAAGCCACAAATACTTTTTACAGTCGTACACTTGAGGCAGGAAGTAATATGTAGGAGAAACTAGAAGAAACATACAACGATGAAGAGGTTGCACCTGATCAACCATCAAGCTCTAAGCATGTGGTGAACACATATCAATGCTCGCAAACAATCACAAAAATGAACACTAAAAAGTAGCCCTAGAAACAAACTGACCATTACAGTATTACAAGAAAAGGGGCTTCCCCCACACTAAGGAAGATGCAAGAAAAGGTCAGACTGCTGATAAGGAAAACTGACCCACTAGCCCCCTCAAAGAAAAAAACACAAAGCAAGTCCGAGAAGACAGTGGCAGATAAGAGTACATCCATGAGCAACAAATTTCAAAACACTCCACCAGAAAACATGAACATCCGTTCCACCCTAGACACCTTGGTAAGTCAACCACATTTGGAATACAACATTGTTGATGACATGAAGAAAAATCGAGCGAACATCAGCTTGTTCAAGTTGGCTAAGATCCAGAGTCAGTGGGATATCCTGTTGTGCACTTTGGGACAGACAACAGCAAACAGTGCAGCCTCTACCAACCAAGGAGAAAGCACACCTCCCGGATCGCTTTCCATAGTGCTAAATATGCTACTGATGGAAGAATAAAACTGAAGTTGTCCTCCATTATTACTTTCATTTCAAGTTTTTAACTATAGTTTTCACAATTTCTTGGTTGATTATGGTGCGGTAGCCAACGTGATGCCACTCTCCATTGCTAAGAAGATCAATGCACAATGGAGCGATACATCTTTGTGAATCATCCAACTTGATCGAACATCGGTACCAGCCATTGGTGAATTGCAAGATGTGAACATCTGACTATCTGATGACAGTCGAGTCCACCAATGCATTAACATAGTTGTTGTGGACATACCAGAAGCATATGGTTTGTTACTTAGTAGAGACTAGTCTAGCAAGCTAGATGGATATTTCGTTACAGATTGGTCTCATATGTGGCTTTCGTACAAGGTCAAGTGGAACCAAATCTAGGTAGAATCCAAGATGTACTTGAAGCATAATGTCACTCCCATCAATGGTGAGAATGAACCATTGGCCCTCGCAGAAATAATGTTCGGCAACTACCTCCTTCAGACAACATTGGGGTGTTACCCTGCACAGTGATCTAGGTGGATATTTGTGGCCACCCACCTATTCCACTTGGACCTCCACCATTGTTTCTTTCAGTTTTTCAATTTCCTTATTTGTAGCACAATTTACTATTTTTGGTAGTTTTCGGGTCTTGAACTTCTGGAGCTGTTTTGAGGCCCTAAATGACATTTTTTTGGGAAAATTGGGAGCAACATGGGTCAATGGCTTGATATTTTTTAGCTCAAAGTTGTATTCATTGGATAAATATTTCTAATGAGGTATTTTGCACATCAAACAGAGATCATATGCCAAAGTTACGACCTCGGGAAGTTGATGTAATAGTTTACCCAAAACGGGGCCCATACTTTGGCGCTTCATCTCCTAGGGTTAGGTTTTTGGATGTTCAAGGTTTTCCATTGTTTCTCAACAATAAATAGGCCTTTGATCCTCATTGTAAGACATTTTAGAGGCATTTATCTACCACATCTCTTCTTAGAGATAAGCTACCATCGCTCGAGCTAGTTTACTTCCATTTCTATTTGTAAGCATATTTTAGTATTTTACATCAATTAAATGAAGTATTATTTCTGTTGCATCTCTGTATTTATGGTCATATATGTAATTTGTTGCATTCCTATTTAAATATGGATTAGTGGTATGGGAGGGGTCTGCTCTTTCTCTATTTTTCTTTGCATGTCCCCAACAAGGTCAGGGTATAAGGAGTTAGGGCTTGAACTAGTCGAACCTCTGCAAGACCAGCCTCACAAATCCCGACGGTCTCCCATGACAAATAAAAATAAATATGAGGGGGTAGGAGATCCTACCAAAATCTTGCTCAAAGAGGCCCTCGAGCGACAAAGGAATGTGATGATGGACAACTTTTCCCAGATCCTTCAGCGGCTACCCGGGGGTGACACATCTACTTCCAGCAGCTACTCTAGAAGCACCACACCCTTTAAGGTACAGGTTAACTTTGACATTCCCATATTTGAGGGTTAGATATATGTAGACGTTGTAGATAAATGCTTAAATCTACTAGAATGGTATTTTTCTATCCATGATTTTTCCTGCCAGGAAAAGATTACTTTCACTCTTCTCAAAGTCGCCCTCCATGTTAAGGACTGGTGGGAAACCTACTGCGAGCAAAAGGATGAAAGTATGGCATCACTTTTTTCAGCCGCACCCACTTGGAATTCATTTTGAAATTCCATTAAGGAGAAGTACTACCTTGTCAAAAGCTATGAGGATAAATACATAAAGTGGACCACACTGTAGCAGGAAAGGGACCAAGATGTGCCGGAGTTTACCAATATGTTTCATACCCTTCACACAAAGATGGGTATCAAGGATTCTAAGATGTATTTGGTACTCAAATACCATGACTGCCTACAAAAGTGCATCCAGGATGAGATGGAGTTCCTAGACATATCCTCGCTTGGTATGACGTACCGATATGATGCCAATATCGAGCAGAAGTTTAAACAGAAGAAGTGAGACTTTGGATCTACGAATACAAAGCAAGGGAAAGGTGCCCCAAAACCATTGAACAAAGGACAAAGCCAAGGCGGGGTGGCCCAGGACAACTTTCCAAAGCCGCAAGAAAATAATGACATGGGAAAGTGGTGTGAGTTCCATAAGAGCTCCACTCACAACATGAGTGTCGGGCCAAGCAATCACTGGTGGCCAAGCTAAAGTCTTCAAAATCAGATGCATGTTTCAACTCTGAGTCAGAACCTAATAAGGGGAATCACAAAGGGAAGTAGATTATCGATGTGAAGCCTAGCGCCACCGTTGCCACCATGAAGATCCAGAAGGAGGAACCTGAAGATCCAGAGGAGGAGGAGTGCCTCTTCCACTCCGAGATGTGGGTAAAGGGTTCCACACTCTAGTTCATTGTCAATAGCGGGAGCCAAAAGAACCTCATTTAAAAAAAGGTCATGAAGTGGCTAGGCCTACTGACCATAGCACATCCGTAACCGTACACCATCGAGTGGCTTCACTAAGGACAAGATCTTCATGTGATCTAGCAGTGTCACCTTCCATACAACATCAAGCACTTCACAGATGAGGTATTGTGTGACGTTGCTCCCCTTGATGTTTGTGACGTATTATTAGGAAAACCATACTTGTGGAAGCGACATGTTATGTATGAGTCCAGGCCTCGTGTTGTTATTGTTACTTTGGGAAATAAGTTGTACAGGATACCGGAGGTAGCATCGCCTATCATCATCTCTTTGGTTACTGCAAAACAATGTAGTAAGCTCATTTCCAAAACTGAGAAATTTTTTTTCTTGATGATATGCCCTCAAGGAAAGAAGAAGATAATGGGCACAACCTCCAGATAGGCCCCGCTGCATGACAACAACAAATGAAAAAGGTCATGGAGGAGTACGAGGACATATTCACCTCCCCCGTAGGGGTACCTCTGCGCTGCTAGGTCAAGCACTCCATCGATCTGACCCCAAGTGCACCACTACCCAATGGACCAATCTATCAGCACTCCATTCTAGAGAACCACGAAATCAAGAGGCAGATTCAGGAACTACTACAGAAAGGTCATACCCGATCGAGTTCATTGCCCTGTGGGAGCCCAATCATGTTGGTACAGAAGAAGGATGGGACTTGGAGACTCGGTGTTAACTATCCGGCGTTGAACAAGATCATTGTCCGGAATATGTACCCAATCCCATGAATTGATGACTTTCTAGACCAACTGAAGGGGTGTTGGCTTAATGCCTGACCTATGTTCAAAGTTATTTAGCCAAACAAATCCCTGTACTACCGGCCCTTTCAGCAATAGTCTGTGGAGCATGATTGAGGTCTCACCCGAAGCAGTATGGCGGGATGTTGGAACCAGGTTTCCACACCCTTGAGATGTCTTGAGAGGTCGATTCAGTCCAAATGTGAATACCTTCATGCAGGTTACTCAACACACATTACTAACCTGCGAGCCCTTCATGCCCAATTGTATTCACCCTCGCGCAACCCTAACCAAGGGTTGCGGAGCTTTCACGCTGCTAGAGCAGCAATCTTCACTATTTCCCCAAATTACACTATGGATCTTACTTACCTTCTTATAATAGTTAGTTATCTTCGTGTAAATAGACACTTTATCTTATATTCACTTATTCAACATATTCTTATAAGTTTGCGCAACATATAAACATTAACCTTACAATTCATGCCCAAAATACTTCAAAGCATAAAATTGGAAACAATACACAGAAATGAAGTAAAAATTCTCTTTATTATAGCTTCAATCAGTTACAGACTCAACCCACCCTGCGCACTCAGCTGCAAGGGTTTGTGCACTCAGCTGCGGATTACTAGCCCTCCGCTGTTATAGCTCCAAATCTCACTCTTGATGTTTGTGATACTGCATTCATGGCCTAGGGCAACCCCTCCTTCTAGACCTGGTCCAAATACTTAAAAATAGTGTTTTACTCCCTATACGTGACATTGCCCTGAGCTAAACGTGTGTGTACGCAAGTCTGTGTATACCCAACCTACGTATATGTCTTAAAACACTTAAAAAAATTAAATCTCCTTAATTTCAGGTGGAGATCATGGGTTTTACCTGCTGATTACCTATTAGTGCCTGTGGCCCAACTATTCCCAACGAATTCCCAACTAAAAAACTACTTTGGGAGAAGTATAAAAAGGCTTCAATGGGAAGGCCTAAGGAGGAGAGAAGAGAGACAAAAATCACTTTGTTGAGATTCTCCCTGACCAAGTCTAAAGATCGCTCTGCTTCCAGCACTTCCCCCATTACAGGAAACCCTTGTTTCCTTGAGTTATGATGTCTTTCCATTAGTTGAGATATCTTGGAGTGAGTCATGGAAGGAGTTTGTTGAAGTCTTGAGACTGGATGAATATGGAGGATGGTTCCGCTTGGAGCCTGCGAAAGGAAGACTCAGGTGAGGTCATTCCTTTCTGTACTTTACTTATCTATAATAAAAGAAACACTTGTCTTGTTCTAGATATTGATCTTCTTCATGCTTATGGTATCAATGTTATGATTCATGTATGAATGGTTGTTTTAATTGTATAACTAACTAATTTTCGATATGCTATGAAGTGGATTTCCTTATGATGCTTGTTCCATATGCTGCTATGCTTTCTAGAATTGATTGTTTTGCAGGTTGAAGGATCGAAACGAACTCTAAGAGGGTTTGGACCCTGGCTAGATCTTCGCAAAAGAAGGACCCCTAGATGCTCCTCTCTTCATGTAGTTTGTTTATATTAGCATCATGGTTGTGTGGAATGCTTGTTTTTCTTTGTAGACAACCCCCGATTTGCTAGGGTATCAACGCAAGACCCTATGGGAATTTGTCCCTAAATAGAATTGGTGACTCCACTGGGGACAACAATATTGTTGTTCCTAGTTTGCATTTATTCAAGCCAATCAGGGCTCAGCTGTTTATTTACTTGTTGTGACTGAGTAGTTTGTTACGGTAAGAACTTGAACTGTAAGTTTTATCAATTTCTTCAGACTTTTTCTTGTTTTTTCTTGAGATCTGTTGTATACGTTGTTTTCCCAATTTACAGAGAGTATGTAGACAAGTTTCCTCAAGTGTGCCCATGTATACGCAGGTTTCCTTGGGCTGAATAACGTATACACGCAGCTGTGCATAAACATAGTCACGTATACCTTAAAATTTTCAAGATTTTTCCAATATTTTTGTTTCTAAAGATCTATATGTTGGTCTGAGTCTTTCCTAAACAGTTACTTTTCTATGTCACTCTTTATTTTTACAGCAATTTAATAATTTCAAACTCTCTCTGGTTGCAGAAAGTATTGGTCTTGTTTTGTTTTGTTGCAAGCATCATCATTTTTGTTTAAGCACGCAAGATTTCTTTCTAGGAATCTTATCGTTCTGGTCTTCCAGGGTAGAAAGATTGATCTCAATCTTTGTGGCAAATCTTGTTTTGGTGATCTTTTTGTTTGTGTGTCAAAACTGCAACTTTGTGACCATTTACTTTTCTTGCTTTTTGAAAGTTTTTGTGTGATGATTTTAAGAATTGTCTTTTTTGATCTCGCGATCATTATCACCGAGCTCTTTTCACCACTTTTTGATTGTTAAGAGCATCCTGAAACACACTTTTTGTTGAGTTTTCACATGTTTTGTGTTGTTAACTTGAAAAGTGTTTTGTTGACTATTCTTCGATCATAAAGTTTCAGTCTTAGTTAGAGCACTTTTGAAAAGTCATTTTTGTTTTTTCTTTTGAAGAAAACTTCTTGAAAACTTGGTATTTTGCTTTCTTCAGCCTTGTTTTGATTTAGTTTCCTTTTTGCGAGTGAAAGTGCATTTTTGTTTGTCTTGAAATTTGCTTTTAGTGTTTGGACGAAAATGAGCATTAACAATTCATATTCTATCTAAGCATCATAAGTGGCTAATTAGAATTGATAAACAATTTACTTTCATTCTTTGATTTAGAGTAGTCTTAAGTTTGCATCAACATGTACTCATTGCATTAGGATAAATTTGTGCATCTTTTAGGGCATCCATATTTTTGTTAACTTTTGTGAGTGTGAAGCCTGAGTAAAAGAAAAGAAAAGAAAAAATTTGTTGCTTTCTTAGAAGTTTCTCAGAACCTAGTAGAAATTTCTTTCATCGAAGAACAAAACGAGTGCATTTGCATATAGTTTGGTTTTTATTAATTTCTTTAGCGTCAAAACACCATCAGTTTCATCTCTGCTTATCCCTTAACTTAAAGAACATCCCATTTAAAAACAAGCGCTAATTAAAATACACTAGAACGTTTTCATAATTGTTAGTTTAGACACACCAACAAGTTTTAGGATATTTTAGGGCCTTGGATTAGGCGTGTGGAGAGAAAACTCTCCAAGGCCATTTAAATTGTCAAACATAGAAGTTTGAATAGTGAGTGCAAATCCAATAACATTAGGAAGACCAGGAAAGCTACGAATCTGGGAGTTAAGCACAAGGGTTTTTGAAGATAAGAAAGAGAGATACCCCCTCTCCTACTATTAGATCTTACCTCATAGTTGTTCCACCTAGCTTCTGACATGAGTTGGTAACCTTAGTTGCTTCTCCTAGGGATCTACATAGCTGGTTGTAGAGGGGAATCCCATGGCACCTGAGGTCGATGTTGTATCACTCTCAATAGTACTACTGGAGGGCACCCTTGCAAACCTTGGGGGCTTGCACCGGTGCAGGCTATTGTTAGGAGGTCAACGTAACTTCCTCTATTACCTTCGCTGGTAGGACTGGGCTGTCATTATCCCAGGATATCTTCGGAAGGCCCCTTACTTCACTTTCTTGTATTTTGGTGTCTGGTCCTCATCACCCAGAGTGGAAATACTCGAAAGTTGTTTGACTAGTTGACATCTTTTAAGGACTTTTTAGTGTGTGTTATGTGCTCTTAGTTGGACTAGCTTTTTCTTTCTTGAGTCTTTAATTAGATCTTAATAAAAAAAATTCAAACTTGCTGACCAATCACCCAGACAGTCTCGAAGACTTTGTGGTATTTCACCACCAAGTTTAGAGCCTTCTCCTAGAAGGTGCAAAGGTAATACTACTAGTGGGTTTCATCCCGTGGTAGCTGACGCATCAGGGATTGATCCTCCCCTCGGGGGCATTAGTGTTCAGGATAGGCCTGGTACTTCCGTAGAACTAGAGAGGAACACTCCAGTTCTTTCTCAAGTTCTCTTTCAATCGGAAGATAACATAGAGGTAGAAGAACTCCCAGAGTCATTAGCGGCTCTGAATTCTCCCCTACCTTATAACTATCCAGACGTATTACAATATGTTGGGACTCTGATGCATAGGCCATCAATTCCAGGTCATATTACGCACTTACCTTCAATGACCACTACTGAAGGCATGGTTTCTACTACAAGTGCTACAAACATGCAGACTCGAATATCAGTACAAGGGAAATGAACTATTTCTATCCCATCTGCATCTCTATTTGGGTCTTTTGCTAGCACATCCTTAGTTGGGTCTACCTCCATTCCTTTCCATGAGTGGAAATTCCCAAGCCAATGCTTTTAGTTCTAGATTCTTCCCGTTTGGCACCCATTCACAGGGTATTCTATTAGTTCCAATTAGTGCCTCCACATCAATGATGGGTGGGTCGGCTTCATTCCAGGGTTTTCCTTTTGGAGGTTGTCATATATCACATTCCAACCCAATGATAGGATCAATGCCTTTTTCTTCTACAGGACAAGGCAACAATCCCGTTCAAGGTTGGACTAACCCTGCGGTTAGTGGCATAGGAATTGGGAATCCGTTTTTTAGCCAACAAGGGAATAGGCCATACTCCACAGTTAGTTCTTTTCGAAGTATTCCTCCCTTAGATTATACTTGGAATCTGTATTAGGGGTTATCAACCCCTTATAATCCTTTAGGAGGGAGCTTCGCTGGTTATTGAGGTTTTTCGGCCAGAGTTGGTCAAACTTCGAGTTTTGCTGGATCACAAGGTCCACCTTTTGGTTCAGCTGGTTTTGCTGGTTACTTCGAGTAGCCTAGTGCCTTCCAAAATCCAAGCCAATCTTTTATGAACTTTGGAGGCCCTGCCCATTCCGGGTGGAATCCCTAAGGTCCTCCTAGGCTTCCTTTTCTGGCAACGTTGAATTTGCTAGACCTCACGAAATTAACAAATGATCCAATCAAATACAATCCATCCTGGCCTCCAGTCCCAACCAAACTCCCTTTGGACATTCCAAAATTTGAAGGGAAGTGCGGTGAAGACCCAGGCGACCATGTAACCACATTCCATTTTTGGTGCTCATCAAACTCCCTTATCGATGACTCGGTTAAGTTGAGACTTTTTCAATGCACCTTAACTGGCAATGTGGCCAAGTGGTATATAGAGTTTCCATGGGGCAGATTTACATCTTTTGCCCATTTGGATAATATTTTCCTAAATCATTTCCAGTTTCTCATCCGTTATGATGCTAGAACTTAACTTCTAGCCAATTTTCGTCAGGACGCAACAACTCACATTTCTGATCATTTTAGGAATGGAGATAGAGAAAGAGGTTCATTAAAGCCCAAATTCCTCTGAAATACCACCTTGAATTTTTTTTGAAATCTTTACAACCTGAAATCCCTAAGGATGTCTTTCTGTCTGGAGTCTATTCTGAGGAGCAGGCTATTTTCAGGGCCCAACAATTAGAATTGATTTATTCTCAGTCTAGGATTCTACAAAAAACCTTGCTAGATGCTCCTGGGACTAAGGTTGATATAGCCAAGTCAAAGCTAGGTCCCCATGCAGATGGTATTGTTCGATCTATAGACACAAATGAGGTGAACCTGTTGAGCCAATTGTAGCAGTTGTCTTTACAAACTACTCCTAACAATCAGGTCACATCGTCTAAACCTTCATCTTCTCAACCCTCTTCTGTTAATGCCATCTAATCTTCAGAATTCCAATGGGAAAAAGAAAGGATGAGGTAAGAAAAAGAGTCAAGATGGGAAGACTGACCCAAATAAACCTGGAAATAATGCTGCTGGTGGTGGAAATGAGTCTAGAAAGAATGTCAAGTTTCCATGCAAACTATGCAGTGGAGACCATTTAACTCATCTCTGCCCAAAGATTCAATATTTTTAGTGCTTGTTAGGGCAGCAAAGGACTTCTAGCTCTCAGGCTATATTAACTAACCCTTTTCCCTAAGGGCAGCAATTTCTTGCTGGCACGAGTTCGAATCCTAGTACCTCAGCAGGGGGCAACCAGGAAGGGGAAAAATTATCAAATGTTTTCATGATGGGTTCTAATGTCCATGTGGCCACTTGGTCATTTGATTATAGTGAAACTGAAACATCCAAGGACAAAACTTCTCCCAGAAACACTGACCTTCATATTGAGCGACCCCCTATCGAGACTATACCACAGATATCGAACGGTTCCGCTAAATGTGTGACTACCAATCCTAATGCTAAGGCCACCCAAAATTATTCCATTTTTGAGGATCTGGCTCAAAGTTCATGCGATATGTCTGCTTCAGGGGTTCTCTAGTCTTGTCCACCTCAACAAAGTGCGTTTCTTTCAGCGATAGGGGCAATTGATCCAAATAACTCTTTAGTGCTCACTTTCAACATGCTTAATGTCAAAAAGCGACTCCCTCATCACATGGATTTTCAAATAAAGTCTACATACCAGAAAATTAATATTTTTCGTACCATTATTGATGAAGGGGCTTCCACGTGCGTCATGTCGATGTCATGTTGGAAGGCCATTGGGTCGCCTTCGGTTGTTCCTTCACCTACCCTCCTGACTGCATTCGAATGGCATTCCCATAGGCTGCATGGGATTATCCTGGCCTTCCCCATGTGTGTTGGGGGGAAAGTCATGAATATCGAAGTATAAGTCATTGATGCTAACCTAGATTACAATCTCCTTTTAGGAAGGAAATGGGAATACGAGATGGATGCTATTGTTTCGACTCTGTTTCATGTCATTTGCTTTCCTCATGAAGGGAATATCATCAAGGTTGATCAATTGGATTATTCTCCAGTTGGTTGTCAAGCAACTTCGGATTCTACTGTCCCTTTAGTGGATAACCATCTCTCACCTACTAAGAATCTAGGAGTTGGGATGTATTTTTCATTGATGGGTACATTTGATTTCCCCTCTCCTATCGCTAGAATCAATGTCGTCTCATCATCCAAGGAGTCTTCACAGGAAGAGTTCTTCTGAACTCATTATTTTTCAGACCCTTGGACCTTTCCTTCACCTACGAACACGTTAGATGAAGGAAAAGTTGGTGGAATGGCATTCCCTATGTTTGCAGCAGATCTTAGATATCATT
This sequence comes from Pinus taeda, assembly GCA_000404065.3. Taxonomy (NCBI): domain Eukaryota; kingdom Viridiplantae; phylum Streptophyta; class Pinopsida; order Pinales; family Pinaceae; genus Pinus; species Pinus taeda. The sequence goes on along the minus strand of APFE030956854.1, from coordinate 134,753 downwards.
CTATCATCAACTCTGCGGACAACCATTCTACTCTTTTCTCCGAAGAGGAGTTAGACGGTGATGTGGCCCCGGCTTGGACCCTTGATTCTACCTCTGCTATGGACTGCTTAAATACTTTTTTACCATCCAAAGAAGCAATCCTAGAGGTAATGATGGGTGTAGATCAACCTTGGGAAGACTTACACCATAGATCATATTTCCTTCCTTCGTTGCAGGAAGTAGAATCTAGGTTCTCTGAGCTGTTTACTAGTGATGTTTGTATAGTATCAAATCCTTTGGCTCCAACACACTTTCGTGCTAAAGGTAATATGTCAGTGATTTCAAAAACGATATTGATAAACATCTCTAGGAACCCTAACGTGATCGAGAATATCTTCATCAGAGCCGAATGTTCCCCTGAAGAAAATCAGATTTACACCGACCCTTTTAAGGAGTTTCGAGATGTATTCACTTGGTCTTATGAAGAAATTCCTGGCATTGATCCATCCATAGTTCAACATGAGATCAAGACATATGAAAATGCCAAGCCAATTCATCAAAAGCTTCAGTCAGTTAATCCTAGGAAAGCAACAACCATTAAAGTTGAAGTAGAGAAGCTTCTCAAGGCAGGTTTCATATACCCTATTCCTCTTACAAATTGGGTTTCTAATCCAGTCCATGTAGATAAAAAGCAAGGAACAATTCGAGTATGCATTGACTTTAGGGACCTAAATAAAGCTTGTCCCAAAGATAATTACCCCACACCATTTATTGATCAGATTATTGATGAGTGTGCAGGTAATGAGATTTTCTCCTTCATAAACGGTTTTTCTGGTTATAATCAGATCTCTATCCATCCTAAAGATCAACATAAGACAACTTTTATATGCCCTTGGGGTACCTTTACATACAAAAAGATGCCTTTTGGTCTCAAAAATGCTAGAGCTACCTTCCAACGGGCCATGTCATATGCTTTCCATGACATTAAACATATCATAGAAGCATACTTCGACAATCTAGCTACTCGTTCTTGAAAGAGAACCGATCACCCTAGTCACGTTCAATTGGTTTTTGAGTGACGTCGATTTTACAAAATCCAGTTGAATCCCAATAAGTGAATTTTCATGGTTACATTTGGTTGCTTATTAGGGTTCACTGTGTCAAATGAAGGGATTCGAGTTGATCCCTTCAAGGTAGAGGCAATAATTCAATTGCCTCCCGTGTCCTCAATTCAACAACTTCAAAGTCTTCAAGGGAACGCTAATTTCTTAAGAAGGTTTATAGCGAATTATGCCAAGATCACTAAAGTGTTTATGCATTTGTTACTGAAAGGAGTTCCATATGTGTGGGATGACTTTGCGCAGTGGTCATTCAATGCCTTGAAAAAGGCATTAGTCTCTGCCCCGCTTTTGAGTCCACCATATTATGTTAGGGATTTCCTTTTATATCTCGCTGCAGCAGAATCAACCATAGGTATGGTTCTCGTTTAGGAAGACGATGCTCTCATAGAGCACATGATTTATTATTTGATCCGAGGCTTGATAGGTCCTGAATTTCGCTATTCTCCTGTTGAGAAGTAATTTGCTTAAGGAGCCGCTATGAAATGGTTTCTTTGTAAATTTTGTATGTTTGTACATATCTCATCAGGAGTTTTTTGATATCGACACTTTTTGGTTTATTGTGGCAGGTGTTGATGGATGACTTGTTCTGCTTTGGATTCACCGATGGTGCTAGTCAGCACACTTGAAACCTCGCTTCCGTAACTTGGGTAATCTATCATCCAACTAGTTAGTTGATGGTGTCAAGGGGAGTACACATTGGTCCTGCTTTAAATAATATGGTTGAGTATATTGCCATCATTAATTTACTATCTGAAGCAATTTCTTATGAAATCGATTCGTAGGTAGTCTATCTTGACTCACAATTGATAGTGTCACAATTGAATATCATTTATCGGGTAAGGGATCCATGTTTATATCGCCAGTATTTAAGGGTGAGGTTGTTGCAAAGATAATTTACTTACATTAATTATTTGCACATTCCAATATCTCATAATTGGTTTGTTGATTCTATCGCTAATCAAGCATTAGATTGGCACATCATTCATTCATCACAATAAAATCAAGCATCAAAAAGTTGGAACTGTATATATATATATCATAAAATATCTCGAGTGTACATAAGTGTGTCAAAAATAGTATACAAAAATTGGGACTCAAATGCCCATAATCATGTCCAATACATTTAATTCCCTGACTCAGGATGAGCGGCTAAGTATGCGACTACTGCTTTGGCCACACGCCTAAGAGTGTGAACCCATTCTCATGGCATGCCAACCACATGACGCTGCATATCTATAGGGATATCCTCTACAACCTCCATCGGTACTCGGTGAGTTAGTCTCACCAAGTGCCGTTGAACTGTGTGTAGAAGTCGCTCTGTGTCCACAGCCACCTCTTTGGCTCCTCGACCACGACGTCCATGCCATGGGCACCCATCTAGTCATATTGGCCCAATATATGAAACATGATCATCATATTAGTCATTTGAATCCTATCAAAAATATTTTTCAAAACTCATTTTTTATATTTGAAAAATTATAAAAATTATAAAAATCATAAAGATAAAAAACATTTGTTACCTATATTTCCCCATGTTGCGGTTGGTGGTAAAGCTAGATTGGGATCCCCTCGAAAGTCCAACCCATCATAATGGTAGTTGTCTATGGCAATGATCTGCTACTCCCACTAGGTGAAGAAGTCATTGTCGAAAGCAATCTGTGGAACGTCCCCACCTCCTAGTTGTTTCATCAAGTCAGCCCACCTGCCCATGCGTGGATCTTGTGGGGTGCTGATCAAAACTGATACTCTAGGACGGAGTGCTGAGACCCTCTCAAAGTAGAAAGAGCACAAAATAGTACCATACCCGAAGTTTTTGGTCTACCCCTTCTTGATAGAAGTAAGTTGGATCTTCAGGTTGGCGAGAAGAGGAGTGCACCAGTCAAATACTGTGGTGAGCAGTCTACCACCAAGCTCATGGCTCGTTGTGAAGGCTGGTGTAAAGAAGCTGACCCATTCACTTTGGCTATGGTGAACAAGATGATCCTCAGTGATAAACTCTCCACATGATTGATTGGAATCTGACTTCCAACCTTCTCTGGATGACCTGGGTAATATATATGCACATAGTCCTCAATATAGAGACTGCCTCGTGATCTACCTGTGGAATGTACTAACTCTCCCCTTTGGGAAAGGCCAGTGATGAAATAAATATCCTTAATCTCTATCTTGAGTGGCATTTGGTTAATCATAAATGAGTCATCTTCGATGCTCCAGTAGTGAATGAGCATTTCGAGCAGGTGCGCATTTTCTTTCATGTTTTTCATTTTAAATAATTTTAGCAAAGCGCACCCTCTTAAGGCATCCAGGGCATTAGGATCATTCATAACCTCATCATCCACTAAGGCATGCTCTCTTTCTCTCCAAGTGACTGGAATCCTAAAGAAAAACAGTTTTGGAACGTAGATTTTTTTTTAAATTTTTGTAGCGTATACGTCGGTCCATTTCATACACAGTCGCATTTAGGGCCTGCGTATACGTAGGTTGCACATAGCCAACCTACGTTTACGCTGTGATAAAATTTTTGACAATAATTCAATGGTGAAACATGAATTAAAAATTCTAAAACCAATCATAATTGAATTAAAGACAAGTTTAAGGGTTACCTGGTGATTTTGGGAAGATTTGAACGAGCGAATTTGGTGAATGGAAAAGTTTGCTCCTTTTCCTCTACTCCTTTGCTCTCAAATCAAACGGTGATAATGGTGAGTCCAAAAAATCTTTTATAAGATTTGAAAATGTAAAATTTTTTCAAAACTTGATTTTGTTTTGTCTCATGTAACTTTTAACTTGGGAGCTTGGAATGTGGAGAATGGTTTTGTTTTTAGGACATTTTGGATGCTTTTTCGACAGTTTCGAGACGGTTCCATGACTGTTGACTCGTCATGGCAGGTACCATTTTTTCACTAGAATATAGGTTAGGGAAGCCATTTTTCCGTTGCATTATGCATACTAGCCTCCATTTGTCGATACACTAGCCATAGGGTCGATCCCATAATGTTATGGTTCGTAAACCATCTTCACTCGCTAATTTTTTAAATCATGACACAATGGTAGAACCAACCTTTTCATGGGCATCATAGTTAGCACCTCATTGAAATTTGTTGCTATGCTGTTTCGATTTGAGTAGGCTTAGGAGTCCTGTATAGTCTTGCCATGACTTATGTGATGAAGACTCATTCCTCTTTGCTTCATTCTGGTCTTATACCCTAGAGGCTCCTTTGTGTCGAGTTGTACTATGGCATTGCATTTTGACCATTTTCTCCTTTTGGCCTTGAGTCGACTTCACTTGGACTCGTGTTTAAGCCAACGTTTGACCATGATGACTGCAAAACCAAACTTGCATCTCCTTGAATTCTACAGCTTGACACACCTTGACCCGTGGAAGGAACACAACCTTGAGTGTCTTTGACCAGTTTTCACCTCCCTGCATTGAGCATAGGATTGTTCCAATCCCAAGAACTAGATCATATGTTTCATTGACACTCGTTCTTTCCACTGTACTATAGCATTCTTTTATTTTTTTCCATCTTAAAGAAAAATACCAAAAAATTATATATTCCAAAAAAGAGCGAGAACGGGACAATATTTCCACTTATTGTTGGCAACTAGAGTCAGTTGTGTCTCCCTTGAACAAAGCAGTTAAAACAAAGTCTCCTCCGTTTGGGTGGGATTTAGTTTGACTTAAGTACGCCTTAACCTTGTTATTGAGTCAGTTCTCCCCCGATTGGTTATCTCTTCCAATCATATGGAGGGTTAATTCGTGCCTCCTGCATGACGAAATTATACACAGTCATCATATGTTGCCACATAGTCATATTGAGTCGTGCTGTTGTTCAAGGGAAGTTAGCCTAAGTTGTCCTCTCTGCAGTGTCTCTTGACTCATTTTTTAGTCGGCCATCCCCTGTTGTTAGTGTCTTTTCTATTATCATATTAGTTATATTGGTCCTTTACTCATGCTGGTTTGAGAAGGTCTCCATTGACTTCTTGTTGGTGGGTCTTTTCCTTATCGACAATGACATCTTGCTCTGAGCACAGGCCTAGAGCCACACCTTGGCCCTATTTTCATTATTGATAGGTCACCTTGTGCTTAGCATTGATTAGTATCATGGGTCTTTGACTGAGTGGTTTCCCTTGTGTTCGACACCAGCTTACACTATCACACATTGGGATTCTTGTAGTACCTTGGTTTCCAGTTGACCCTATTGGTGGATACCTCACCTTTATGTTAGTTTTCATTATTGGTTGGTTCAGAGGGTTTCTGTCATGCACTAGCCAGATCTTGTGTATGCTAGAAATGTGTTGTAGTTGGGTTACTACATTTTTTCTTTCTATTCCTTCCACATTATTGTCCTACGGGTTACACTCGCGCTATATTGATGAAGGATGCCTTAATTCCTTCCTTCTAGTGGATCTTTCCCTATTGACTATGACTCATTGCTCTGGGGTAAAGATCTAGAGTCCATTTGGCAGTACCTTGGAGTTTGCAGTCATTAGTGGCAGATCCTTCACTGTCAACAGTGGGAAACCATAATTTTCTCCTGATTGATAGATTCTTACAGGTGTTTGACTCCATCTCGTCTATTCACACTTGTTAAATTGTACTGGGTACCTTGACGCTTATTATCATTATCGGTTAATAGTCTCGCGTTTGTTAACGGTATACATCAATGACCGGTAATAAAATGATTTCTCACATGGTTGACTTCATATCATTTATTTCCATGGTGTAGAAATGTACCATGGCAGTCAGTGAAGACCTCTGGTTGCATCAGCATTCATTGGTTCACTTGACAGTTTCTTCTGTTGCTGCTAGTTGATATCACCCCACCTTATATGTTGCAGTTATTCATGGTGACATTCTATATGTTGGCACCTGAGTTTACAGTGTAGTACCACCTTACTCCATCATGTTCATTTGGTACTTTTTGGGATTAGTCTTTGATATCATTAATTCACTTCATCCTTCAGCATCATCGACATTCTTATATGTGATATTCAGACATGTACTTGTTTGATCGTGATCAAATGATCCATTATGTATTTTCCAATATTTTATACTTGTACACTTAGTGGATCCACTTGTACTTGATATGCAGACATGCTTTACCTTCTTTGAGCATGGGTATGCCCGTCTCAGATAGTGTTTCTTTGTGATCTCCTTTTATGGCTTGGCAGGCTGAACTCTAGTGAAGTTCTTCTCAATTTTTGAGAGGTTTCCTTTCCATGAACTTACTTAATACATTTCGGCCATTATGTACCCCTTTTGACCTCATATATTAGGGGGCATCTATTATAGCTCCAAATCTCACTCTTGATGTTTGTGATGCTGCACTCATGACCTAGGGCAACCCCTCCTTCCAGACCTGGTCCAAATACTTAAAAAACAATGTTTTACTCCCTATACACGACATTGCCCTGAGCTAAATGCATGTGTACACGGGTCTGTGTATACCCAATCCGCGTATATGTCTTAAAACACTTAAAAAAATTAAATCTCCTTAATTTTGAGTGGAGATCATAGGTTTTACCTGTTGATTACCTATTAGTGCCTATGGCCCAACAGTTCCCAATGAATTCCCAACTAAAAAACTACTTTGGGAGAAGTATAAAAAGGCTTTAATGGGAAGGCCTAAGGAGGAGAGAAGAGAGAGGAAATCACTCTACTGAGATTATCTCTGACCAAGTCTGAAGATCACTATGCTTCCAGCACTTCCCCCATTACAGGAAACCCTTGTTTCCTTGAGTTATGATGTCTTTCCATTAGTTGAGATATCTTGGAGTGAGTCATGGAAGGAGTTTGTTGAAGGCTTGAGACTGGACGAATCTGGAGGATGGTTCCACTTGGAGCTTGTGAAAGGAAGACTCAGGTGAAATCATTCCTTTTTGTACTTTAGTTATCTATAATAAAAGAAACACTTGTCTTATTCCTGATATTGATCTTCTTCATGCTTATGGTATCAATGTTATGATTCATGTATGAATGGTTGTTTTAATTGTATAACTAACCACTTTTTGATATGCTATGAAGTGGATTTCCTTATGATGCTTGTTCCATATACTACTATGCTTTATGGAATTTATTGTTATACAATTTGAAGGATCGAAAATAACTCCAAGAGGGTTTGGACCCTGGCTGGATCTTCCCAAATGAAGGACCCCCAGGTGCACCTCTCTTTGTGTAGTTTGTTTATATTAGCATCATGGCTGTGTGGAATGTTTTTTTTTCTTTGTAGATAACCCCTGATCTACTAGGGTATCAACCCAAGACCCTAGGGGAATTTGTCCCTAAACATGCGCACTTAGCTGCAGAGCCTTCCCCTACTCTACGACCCAAAGACTCGACTTTACACTTCGACTCAGACTCCTATTCCCTTGAGATCATCTGTCCATTCTATATGATGTCCTTTTACAACTTAGAGCCTTGCTCTATTTATACAATCCCATGGTCTGTGGACCATGGGTAGAATTCTCAAGTTGACATTACATTACAAAAGTAAAGGCGAACAACCCTATGACGCAATTAAAATCTTCACGCTCTGCACCCACAAATCACGAAGTCTTTACATTGGACTTAGTCAAAACTTGGGCTCTAAGCCCCAAAACATTCCTTGTAGGATCCCGTGCCCAGCAGGCCCCCAACACAAACATCATGACTCACCCTCAAGTCACTTTGTTGGTGCAGAGATCTTCGCGTGGAGACCTCCCAACTCTACTCGGACCGCTATAAGGTCATGTTGAATCCCCCAAAATCGAGTATACAACAAGGGGGATACCCACCTGGTCCAGACCTTGGTTAGTAGCTCCTTTTCTGTTTGGTATAGTGGGTCTGACTGGCAATATGGGACCAGTTTCCCAATCTATGTGTGTGTGTGTGTTGAGAATTGATATTTCCTTCCTAATGATTTCTAAGTAAAATGCTTTTATTCTAATTCTAAAACTAACCCAGGATTTAATATTTTAGTTATGCAATCTAAAATAATTTCAAATAACAATTGGTAATAAAGATCATTCAATTTCTATGAGAAAATAATTCAATAAAGATAAACCATTTCGTATAAAAAGTTAGACGAAACAATTGTGAAAAACATATCGCATAATAAGTCACTCATATATTAAACATAAATGAATATCTATCACCATACATAAGTGCTAAATGATAACTCAAGCATTCACGCATTCATATATAAATAACTGAACATGGATATCACCTTAACACATAAGCAGAAATAGTTAAGAGATAAAAGTACCATTTATAACTAGTTCTACTCATGAGCTTCAACAATAATGATTTATCTCTTCTTAATCCAACATCTACTAAGAGTACAAAATTGTAACATAAGTAGTAGATATTAAACACAGATATCAATAAATCCTGTTCCATTCATTTATCAAAACCTCCTCGGAGGGTGAAAAAGTGCATGTTCTGAGGACAAGTTTTTGACAAATTTTAGGATCATTCTCTAAATGCATGAGAAGGGTTTAAATACTACTAGCTAAATCTAAAAATAATTTATTACAAAAATTTAGGATGCAGTTTAAATGACCGTCCTCATTTCAGGCAAAAATAAAGCAAAATTAAAACTAAGACTGAATCTAAAACTAAAACTAACAACTAACTATCTATGTATTTGTTCCTTGTAGTCGCAAGCGTTCAGCATTTGCTTGAGGAGATTTGGTTGGCCGACTTCCGACTTTAGTTGTCCTGTGAAAACGGAATCGGCAAGAGTTGGCACCATCTTATCGACAGAATTAATGATTCATTTGAGAGTCATGCACTGGCTGTGTGGTTTTACCAAGTATGTCCAGTAAGAATCCCAATTAAACTTGATTAACCTTTTGATGGACTCTGCTTTTTCTTGAGCCTTCTATCTCCAACTTGTTTGTAGATGTTGTACATTTGGTAGATATCTACATACCACTTGAGGATATTCCTGATAAATATCACTTCTTTTAGAGTTCAGGTTTTGCCTTTCGCCTTTAGCACTTTTTCCTACAATTTTCCAGGCTTACAAGCCACTGAGCGATTAAAAGCTTTCCTTCTCAAGGGGTTTTGCCTGGCAATGCACAATTTAGAAACTGCCTCTGTTTTTTGATCCGGGCTTCCCGGGTGCTATTTTTCACCTCTTGCGTGCCTTTTGTTAGAGGATATAAACCTTAAATTTTGTGGAAAGAATGACTTCGTAAGTTCTTGGCTCTGAGTCTTAAAATGTCTAGTTGTGATATCAGCACTATCCAGTACCCATTTGACCATGTCCGTGTATGGAAGAATTTTGGGCCTCGCCACTATATGGTGCAAGAACGAACATGCTAGTTCTATAATAGACGCCTCAGACGACCCGTGTGAGCCTACAGTAGTTGTAACCTCCATTATTCTGGGATTTTCTTCCTCAAGTAGACTATACATGCCTTCCCAAGTAGTAATGCCGACATCTTTGTTGTAGGTGGTGTCTGTGTACAAGGGCATCATTTCTTTATCTTCAGAACTCAGAGCTTTACCCTTCTTTCCCATAATGTTCTGAACACTGATATGTATATTTATCTACTCTTTGCTCCTGCAGTTTACAGATGAGATAAGAGTAATGATAAGAAAAAGGTGATGGGAAAGCTTTAAATGCCGAAAACATATAAAATATATCACCCTACGTGAAATGGCTCTTCGATCAAATAAAAACCATATTTCATTAATGATTACAAAATAACTCATTAATTAACATTAACGTTCATAACTGGGCATTGGTTTATGGAAAAAAAATTTTCGAATGACGAGCCCTGAAGATCTACGATAAGGCGATTTTGAAATTTTCTTTGCAATATCATAGATCATAATATCGCAAATCACAAATTGCAATATCGCTAATACGTTGCATGTGGCAATCATTCATTATAACGTGTTTTCTGTGAAATGTGATTTGCAAGATGCACCATCATAGATCAGTTGTTTGAGGCATTTCAGATTAAGTGATATTTGAGGCATGCGATGTGATGAGGGTCTTTTTATGTGTGATTTTGCAATCTTAGGATTCCACTTGTAGGAAGGCACCCATTACCTTTTTTTGTGATGCGACGCTCCCCACTGAGAGAGTGATATTATTGGAACTTTATCATAAAACTTAAGTCTTTTAGATTTTTTGAGGGTATTCTCCTAAGTTTATGATAGTAATTTTTATTTAAAAAAAAAAGGAATACAAGTACTAATTTATTTTTTAAATTTTTTGAATGAGGGTCCCCACTTATTTAGTATTAGTGATAAAAATAAATAAGAAGGGGGGTTGTTGCTGGCCACAACAGGTCGGTAGCACACTGAGCAGCTGCCTATTGTATCTCCTTCGACTGGTCAGATGGTGGGGCCACCTGTGTAAGGCTTCAACCGACTACCGTTTACTTTTCCAGGGAGGAGTTCACCATTTAGTTTCACCAGCTACACTACGCCACTCTCTGTGACTTCCTTAATAACATATGGTCCCATCCAATGCATTTGGAGTTTCCCCAAAAATTTATCAAACTTGTTGTCATATAACAACATCAAATCATTCACCTTAAACGTGTGCAACTTAACATGTCGATCATTCCATCCATTTTCACACTACTTTTGTACCCGCTGATGAAATCCTACCAAAAACCATTCTTCTTCAAGTTCTTCCAACTGTGTGAGCCTCTCCTCTAGGGCTCCATGGTTTGACATGCTCGTGAGCACCGCTATGCATAGACTAGGCTAAAGGGAATTTGGCTTCCACTCCATAGACTAGCCTAAAGGGAATTTGTCCCATGAATTTCTTGCATGTTGTCTTGTAAGCACATAGTACTACAGGGATGCACAAGTCCCAATCGCTCCACTGCACATTGCATAATTTTGTCAGTGTAGGTCTCATTAGCCTGTGGGTGATATGGTGTGATTTTCTGATGATACACCTAAAACTCTTCTGTTAGTGTGTTGATCGTCTCATTCAGGAAATGTGCACTGCGATCACTCATCAAGATCTTTGGAAAACCGAATCTTGTCAGTACGTGCTCAAACATAAACTTTGTGGCCATCGCAGTTGTGAAATATTTTATTGGTTGCGCTTCTACCCAATGTGTCAGGTATTTAGTCGCAATAATAATGTATAGTGGGCCTGTCTTTCCTTGTGGTTTGACGGGTCCTACAAAGCTGATCGCCCACTTTTCAAAGGGTTGTAATGTCATTTGCGGATTCAAAGGCATCTCGTCCCTTTGCGATGGCTTACTCGTTCTTTAACATACATCACATGCCTTGCAATATGCTTTTGAATCCTGATGAAGTGTTGGACACCACAGCCCTACACAAAGAATATTCTGTGTAGTTGCTCTTCCTGCATAATGACCTCCCACGAGGCCCCCATGAGAATCCATGAGGATACTGCTTTGTTTAAAATTTGGTACATACCTTCACAGTATTTCATCATTCTCCATATTATATAGATGCCCCGCGATGGTAGAAAATTCTATCTTGCGCACCACTATCTCCTTTTTCTTCTGGATAGAGTAACCTTCTGGCACAGCTCCAATTGTTGGAAAGTGGATTATATCATCAAAGTGTCCATCTGTAATGCACACAACAAAAAGCTCTGCATCGGGTAGTCCTTCCTCCAAACTGGTAGGTTCCTCCCTTGTCTCATTGTGCAACAAGTGATTTGGTCTCGCGTTTAACCGTCCAGGATTCACAACAACTTTGAAATCATATTATTGGAACAATAAGAGCCACTTGCATATGCGCCCCCCCCTAACACAGGCTTATTGAACAAGTATTTTAGTGTGGAATGATCTATGTACATCTTGAAGTGTCCCCGTCGCAAATAGTGTTGATATTTCAATACCGCGTACATCATAACCAGTCCCTCGCATTCAGTGGTGGAGTAGTTATTTTCTGCTTTAGATAATCTGTGACACGTGAACATGATAGGGTGATCCAATCCTTATCCACCCTCTTGTGTAAGTATGGCCCCCAGTGCTATACACAATGCATCAAAATGAACATGAAACTCTTTCTTCCAGTTCGGGAAGACAAGAATTGGTGCAGTAACCATCTTCTGCTTCAATATCTCCAGGCTTTTCTTACAGTCACCATCCCATCAAAACGTGACATCCTTCTTCAATAGTTTTTCCATTGGCATGGTGATATGAGCATAATTCTTGATAAACATTCTATATTACCCAGTGTGTCCCAAAGTAGCACGCAGTTGTTTCACACTTCACGACGCTTCCAAATTCAGAATCACCACAATTTTCGTGGGGTCTACCACCAGCCCTTGTTTACAAACCACATGTCCCAAAAAGTTCCCAAAAGGAACAAGAAACACACATTTCTTGAGGTTGAGCGTGATTTTGTATCTTCAACATGTATCCAGCATTAAGCATAGACTCGCTACATGGTTCATAACCAACCCAAAGACATTCCAATCATCAAACTAGACCTCCAAGAACTTATGAATATACTCCCTGAATGCTGCAACGACTACATGCAAGAAGATAGTTGGCGCATTCTTCAATCCAAATGGCATGATAATGTATTGAAAGAAACCCCACTCAGTAGCGAATGTTGTCTTGCTCCTATCTTCTGGCGCGATCTTGATTTGGTGGTATCCTGAGAACCCATCGATGAAAGAGTATGCCTCCTGACCGCCTACATTATCCAATACTTCATCTGTGAACGGGGTTGGGAATGGATCATGGATGCATGCATCATTCAATTTTCTGAGAGCTACGCATATTCTTATTTTTTCCTTTTGTTTCTTTTCCTGTACCACCATTGGACTTACCTAATCAGATTCTTCGACAAGCTGAATAATACCTGTCGCAAGCATCTTATATAACTCTATGCAGACCTTCTCCTTGTACTTTGGGTTTAAGTGATACGATCTCTGCTTCACTGGCTTTGCGTCGGGTTTTAAAGTGATCCTAATTACTCATAAGTCGCTGATTATTCCCTTTAATTCTATGAACTTGGTCAGGAATAAGTCCTGATATTTGCAGAGAAATTCAACGACCTTATCTACCATCGCAACGTCCCAGTAGTCCCCAATCTTTGCAAATTTAGGTTCTGCCTTTGTACCAATGTTTACCTGCTTATTCTTTACTGGTGCGGTTATGTCAGGGTTCTCGATTGGTGGTCCTTGAACCTTGCGCTGGCCTTCTGTCTCTAGAATATCAAGGTTCCTCAGATCTTCATCTTCTTCCTTAGTAGTTACATTATAACACTCCAGTGCACAAGTTAACTGGGCATCCCAGTTAGGCTGAGTCAATGCTACCTGCTCCTGTGGCATTCTAAAGATGGTTGCCTTTACTTCTTGTAGTGCTTCATTAATACTCTCCCATCCATCATCAAATTTAGAGGTCATCACAAATCCTTCACAGAGAACATCCCATTCATTCACCCCCTGGTGAAGCTCTGTTTCTATATACCAATTCATCGGTATAAAGTCTAGAGTGTGATAGAACAGGTGCACCCAATTTGGTTGTGTCTTTTCCCATAGGCCTATGTCCACTTAGCCAGATTCATGCACAGATCATCCTACCCATAGTATTTATCTATGAATCATACTCGAGCTTTCCAAACCATGTGTGCATCATCCTTCTATATGTGCACCAGTCATCAAAGTTTCCTTTGTGCGTACCCCACCATGTCGCGGGCGTAGCACATAGTACCTAATTCAAGAATTTGAAATGTTGTTTCTCTGGCACCTCTCTCTTGAATCTATCCAAGAAAGAATCTACCTCACCTAATCCATCATAAGTAGTTAAATCTCTCATTTCAGTTGAATTGCAATGCATCGATCTTGTCATCATGTTACAGTTTAGCATGGTTACCTCCTGTAACCAATTTAGCCATCACTCTATTTCTTCATCCGAATCCAATGTACAGGAGCTTTTGCGCTCCTAGGAGATTCGTCCATCCATAGTGGGATTTACCTAGTCTTTCTCTCATGCGGTTATCTTGTAGATGCAGTCTCAGTCGTCGTCGCTTTCATAGTCACGCACTTGCTCAGTGTAGCACAATCCCTCAGCAGGGTCCAAAGGTATCACTACATGCAGAGACTTCTTCTCAAAAATCATCTTGCAATTTTTCAGGTTAATCACCCCATTCATGTCAGTGGTTGTTGGCTTATAGGGGCTTAACCTAGGTTCAGAGTTAAGTTAGCCAAACAAATCCCGGTACTACTGGCCCTTTCAGCAAAAATCCATGGAGCGCAAACTGAGGTCTCACCTGAAGTAGTATGGGAGGGTGCTAGAACTAGGTTTCCGCACCGTGGAGATGTCTGATGAGTTCAAGTGGTCCTTGGTTCAACCCTACACACAAGCCACTTTGCACACTTTCCCGTGCCTCACAGCCTGATATAATACCTTCGTGTAGCCCTACTTGGGGGTCGAACATTGTGCTTCTGTGTTATTACCCAAGTCCTTACTGGTATTCCAATGTTAGTTGATTAATTTAGCCTACTCGTGTGCTTTAATTTACACTTAACAACATAAACCATTCATACAGGTGCACGCAGTAAATAAACAGTATATTTGCAAATTATATCAAACATGCATTAACTCAAGAACAGATAAATAGAATTATGATCAAACTTCTCTTTATTAATTCCTTCTTTGGTTACAAACTTGACTCTGCCCTGCACACTCAGCTGCAAGGGTCCGCACACTCAGCTGTGGACTACTAGGCGTCTGTGCACTCAGCTCCAGAACCTTCTCCTACTCTACGACCCAAAGACTCTACTTTATACTTAGATAAGACTTAATTCTTCATCATTAGATCTTCCTCACTTCCTTCCCATATTTACAACTTAGAGCCTCACTCTATTTATACAATCCCATGGTCCGTGGACCATGGGTCGGTCTATCCAGCCAACATTACATTACAACACTAGGGCGAACAACCATGTGACTCTATCATACTTTTCACGCTTCGTGCCCACAATTCACGGAGCTTTACAACAAGATTGGGTCAAAACTTGGGCTTTGAGCCCCAAAACATGTCTTGGGGGGATCCCCTACCCAACATGCCCCCAACATAAACATCGTGACTTATCCTCGAGTCACCCTCTCGAGGCGGCAATCTTTGCATGGAATCCTTGTATCTATTCGCGAGCTGGGTGGATTTCGCAGTGCATTGAGCTGCTGCTTGTTGGATTTGCTGCATGCACTATTCTAAGACCTCTGTGTCTAGGGTGTTTCTCTGCATCAATGTGTGCATCCCCTGTATGTACACGATCTTGCCTTCAATGGATGTCGTGATAGTGAAGGCCTCATTGATCCAAGGCTGGACGGGTGTTTTTAGGACTGCTTCCTTATGGTGTGCCATGTCCACCTGTTCCTTCAGTGCCTTAGTCTACTGCATCCTTGCAAGCCTCTGGGTGAGGACCACTATCTGCGTAGTTCCTTGGACACTGTCATACTATTGTTGGAGTTCATGCACCTTTGTCTCTAAGCACTGAATGTTGGGGTCCTACTACAGAGTTGTGAGGACCTCAAGTGATTCTTCCAACATGCTCGTGCAATCTCACACTACACCTCCAATTTCCTCCAATCCTGTTGTGATGGCGCTGGTGCACTGTTCTCTAACTTCTAGGGGAGTGGATGGATGTGCCTGTAATCGTAGCTTAGTGATCTAAAGATTCAACTCTAGCTAAACCTTTGTCATTTCTTCCTTAGCCTTGTGGACTCCTACTGCTAACCCGTGGATCCGAACCTCCACTGGTATATCTATTGGGATGGCCCGCTTCGGGATGCTGTGGCAAGTGTCATGTATCACCTACACCAATTTTTTATTTTGCAACACCAATTCGTCATGTTGCAAGCTGAGATGTTCCATATTTATCTTTTACTCACTGAGCACTTGGAGCATGTGGCTCTCCCTATCGCGCAACTCTACCATTATTCCATCCTACCATAGATATAGTGTCTCACACAAAAGGGAAGCTGGATTAACACCAAGGCCTTTCATCATGCTAACCGAAAGCCTGTCATCCTCATTTGATGTCACTAGAGAACCCTTTTGGAAACACTATCATGTTTGTCATCCATGCATGTACCATCTACTCTACTGTCATGGATCCTCCTATGAGGTGGGTTGAAAGGGTTCCAACCCGAGGGGGGTGCACTTGTAACTCCTGCAACTGTGCTTTGAGTGCCCCCAACATAGTCCGGTGCTCTTGCATGAAATTCTGAAGAGCCTCATTTGTGATGTCATGCATCATCTTGCCGATGTCATGCAGATCACCCTTGGTTAGGGTGATCGGGTCAGTGACAAATTTCAAGGCCTTGACCTTCTTTCTTGAGCCTGCTCGTTTTGTTAGGTGTTGGCACTTCAACTGTGTGGACACAGTTTGTGGGTATGCGCCTCCTTTTGTTTCTGCTTCCTCTCCTACCTTCCCTTGTAAAGGCGTTACTTGTCCCTTGCCCGCCTTCGTGGCTGCTTCCTATGCTACTGTTGCTATTGCCTTTTCTTGCTCGGCTACCTTCTATGCCGCATCCCGTGATGCTCGCACCTCGGCTGCTGCTATTTCCTTTCACGTTTTCTCAACCAACTATGCGATGTGCAGCTTGGCATCACCTTTCTTCTTCTGTGTTGCCACCCTCTCGAGTGCAGCAAGATCTAGGGTGCACCATTCCAGGCCATGCCTCTAAGACCATGAAAATGGCATCGTCAGTGTCTACAAAGGGTATCTTTTTCCACCGCTTCATCAGATGCTTTCGCGCCTCGATATATACATTATGCATGTCTGCCTTAAATTCTACAAAACTTTGCAGACTATTGTACACCATGGGAAACAAGCACGGCTTACAGTTGATCCACATGTAGATGTTCATATCCATGAGCACCCAAAAGTTCTTGCTGTCGCGTATCCTTATAGCATCCTTCGTGGCCCAGAGCAAAGCGTACTTCACGGCCTCTAGTAATTCTCTGTCAATTATGGGAATTGACTATCCTTCGGCAATTCCCCAACTACGAGCACTATGGACAACAACAACCATGCATAGTAGAATATTTTACCCTACTCCTGGGCTTCGTGACAATTCTCTAAGAATTTTGTGCAGAGGAATTTGGACTATTTAAACTGGACCCCCTCTGCGCACTACTCGGCTAGTGCAACCATTAGCATAGGTACCTCGTTGGCGCGACACTTGCACATAAATTTGCTTGCAAGGATTTGGGTTGCTACGCTGACTACTTTGTCTTTGGTTTTGGAGATGGCATAGCCCCTCTTCTTCTTTTCCAGCTTGTACTTTGTTGGGTTGTGTTATATTATTTCCATGACTAGCTCACGTACTTAACTGGGGGGTTAGGAGGGGGGTGGAGCCCCCCCTTCGTTGCACCAGTTGCATAGCAGGGGGAGTCACCGGGGGTTTGAGGGGTGCAGGTAACCCCACTCTATGGGATTCCTGGCAACGACCTGGAAAATTTTGGTTTTCGACCCTATGTTAGTTTGGGCAGACCTACCTATGGTTTTGTACATGATTTTTGCACATGGTTTTGAATGCGATGGTTTTTAGTCCATGGTATTGGATGCTTCAACATGTATAAATATGTATTGTAACATTGAAAGGAAAATAATGAAAAATCAAGCTAGTAGTCCTAATTTTGGGATCCAGGGGAAAATCTCTGTGTATATGTGTTTTATGTGTTATGCTCTCGCATTGTTTATTTTCAGTGTTTTAGAATTTGTATGCAAGTAATTTCTGTACAGGGTTAAAACCTACTAATCCAAATTGGATCCTAAAACACTCTCTAAGTTTTCATGAACTCTTTGAAAATCATGCCAAAGTTTCAAAGTCTTATAAAGATCAAAGCTATCAGAAATATCCTTGTGATAGTTGCAATTTGTGATCAGCGTGGAGCAACAAGGACCCTCGGTCAAGCGCGCAAACTGTCGAACCATGGTAACACGCACTGGCGCAAATTGGGGAAACCAGAGGTCAATTCAAGAAATGGGGGCAGTTTCTAATATGTGATTAGTGACAAAACCCTAATCACTAATCACATATCGTAGGGAAAACCCCTCAAAGAAGGAAAAGCCCTGAGCGCCCGGACACGAAAAGTTATAAAATGCAACCGATATCGCATTGATTCTGTCGAAAGCGGGGTCCCACAAAAATTGGCAGAATATCAAAAGGGCTTCGAGCAGTAAGCGGTTTCAACAAAATCCCACCTGATGCCACACAAGGGGTGCCATGCATTTAGCGGAAGAGAGAGAAAACCACTTACATTGGACGAGTAAACGTCATGTTACTTACCCGCCCGATATGGACACTGACCGTAGGATCTAGAGGCTCCAAATCGACGGTGGAGATGCAGTCCGATAGATGTTTGGATTCGATGGGGTAAGCAGGAAAAATCATATAGTATTTGAAGTTCGACGTGGATGATGCGTTGGCAGAAGGTTGTGCTTCATGGGCATTCTTAGAGTTAACGGTAAAAACAATCATTTCAAAGATGTCCAAGGGAACTGACACTCAGTTAGTTACAAAATAGGTGGCCACATCCTGTGAGGCATTATACAGTGATGATTATGAAAAACAGAGGGATTTAGACAGACAGAGGTAGGGAAACCGGAAAGCCAGAAAGTGGAAACGAACAGTTAGAAAGAAGATTGGCTTTAAAGTCACGAGCTAACAGAGAGAGAAGCAAGTAAGTCAGAAGCGAAAATCTAAGAGTAGAGAGAAAAATTCAAGCTGACCTACAAAAGCAAAGGCAACATTAAGCTAGAAAGAGCCAGAGAGAGTCAGAGAGTCTGCGTACTCCAGATAAGTCTTGAGAGGTTCAAGCGAACTCCTCTGTATAGGCCTGTCATGTATGAGTTGTAGATTGGGCTCATACTACTGTGAACAATAAAGGTCAAATTTCAATAAGGAGAGTTTGTGTACTCGAGAGACTTGGGGGATCCAAGTACAGTCTTGTTGATTGATGTCTGCTGTGTGAGACTCAAATTGAGCCCACTATTCTAAAAACTCTGCTTTGAAAACATAATAGAGAGGCCACCTCTGAAGGCTGGACCGAGAGACATAGCCTAGGAGTATTGGGTGAGCTCCTTATTAAAGTTGTTGTGTTTATATGTTTGCTTGTTATGTTTTCCGTATCTGCCTCAGTGCCTATGTATTTCACAATCTTATCAATCCGTTTCAAAAAATAACGTAGGCACATCCATGCACATGAGTCTATAATACTTTAATTGTTTGTATTAGATCAATTACAGATCAAGTGGTATCAGAGCTCTAGGTTACTAAGGTTAGACAAGCGTGTGCTGGATTTTTGTTGTTGAATGCTAACTAGGACAAAGCTCAAATTAGGAGAAGGAGAATTGTTTGAAGCTAACCCAAAAATTGGAAGAGTCTATCCTAAGAGGAAAATGATAGAAGAAAGTCCATTGGAATCAGACTCCCAGTTTATGGATAGTTTCATGACCATGTGACCCATGGTAGAGGAAATGTATAGAGAATTTAAGAAAGGTAGAGATGAAGATTCATCAAACTCCAAACAAGATAAAGGAGTAGAAGAATCTCTCCTCCATGACCATTCTAAAGGCAAAGGGAAGGAAGAAAAGCTTCCCACACCTCCTAATAGCCCTGAAAATAAAAAGAAAACGTCTTTGATTAAATTAGATGTTAAATTTGACTTACCAATATATGATGGAGAGTTGAATGCAGAGAAGCTACATAATTAGATTAGACATATTGATGTGTATTTCAGAGTGCAGAGTATTGATTCAAACAAAAGTAAGATTCAGCTGGCCAACCTATGTCTTGGAGGCACTGCCTTGGTATGGTGGGAAGGTAGGACACAAGATGACATGAAGAAGCATGGTAAAATCCTTTCTGTCTGGAGTGAATTTGTTTCTACAATTAAAAAATAGTTCTATCCACTAGCTTATATGCAGAAAGCAATGATGAGTTGGCAAAATCTTCGATAATTAAAACGGAAAAGTGTACAAGGCTACACCCAAGAATTTAGAAAAAGAGCTTTTATTCTAGGAATTTCTTTAGACTCACCTGAAACTCTGCTAAAGTACATAGGTGGTCTACACAGCTATTTAAAGCACATTATTCTCATGTTTAATCCTACTATCATAGACAAGGTATCTGGTCAGGCTACCCATATAGAGGCTATAGGCAAGAATGTGAACCTAGAAGTTGGGGGATCATCAAAACCCACTGCAAGCAAGAACAAGGAAAAGAGAAAACAAAATGGAAAGAGAGGAAGACAAATGATGTACAAAAGACCAAGCCTTCATGCAATCACTATAAGAAGGATGGGCATGATGATGAAAACTGCTGGATTCTGCATCTGGAGCTGAGGCCCAAGAAGTATGATGGAAAAAAGAAGAAGACTGTTGTAGCTATTCAGAAAGATTTGGGGTCAGACTCAGGGGATGAAACAATGATCACAACCACAGGTATAAAAGGTTGTCCGCTTTAGAGAATGTAGAAATCAAGAAGCAGGTACAAGAGTTGCTCAAGAGAGGGTTCATAAGACCTAGCACATCACCATGTGGGTCTCCAATTATCTTGGTGAGAAAGAAATATGGCTCATGGATAATTTGCACTAGTTACCGAGCATTGAATAAGATAACGATAAAAAATCATTATCTCTTCCTCGCATAGATGATCTATTAGATCAGTTGAAAGAAGTTGTTTACTTTCCCAAGTTAGACTTGCATAGTGACTATCATCAAGTCAGAGTTGCAAAGCAAGATGCATGGAAGACTACTTTCAAAAGAAAGCAGGGATTGTATGAGTGGTTAGTTATTCCTTTTGGCTTGACTAATGCTCCTGTTACTTTCATGAGAGTAATGAGTGTACTCAGACCTTTTACTGATGATTTTGTCATTATATATTTACATGACATTCTTATATTTAGTAAAACATGGGAAGAACATTTGAAGCATGTAAAGCGGAATCTAGATGTTTTGAAAAGAGAAAATATTTATGTTAAGTTATCAAAATGTGAATTTGGAAAAACATCTTTGAATTATTTGGATCATATTGTAGGAGGTGGTGAATTGAAGATAGATCCCTCTAAGGTTGCAGTCATCATAAACTGGCCTAAAACCAAATCTGCTATAGAAGTTAGAAGCTTCCTAGGAGCAACACGGTATTGGAGAAAGTTTATTTCTAACTTTTCCTTGATTGCAACTCCCTTACATACTTTAATAGGATTGAACAAGGTGTTTTGGTGGGGAGGAAAACAGCAGAAAGCCTTCGACACCTTAAAAGAAAATATTAGTACAGCACCAGTACTAGCACTACCCGATCTTCAAAGACCATTTGAGATTGAAACAGATGCCAGTGACTATGCCATGGGAGCAGTTTGATGCAGCATGGTAAACCCATATGTTTTCATTCCGAGACATTTAATTCTGCAATAGTTAATTATCCCACATATGATAAAGAATTGTATGCATTAGTTCAAAGTGTGAAAAAGTAGAAATATTATTTAATGGGCAAAGAGACAGTATACACACTAATCATCAACCACTTCAATATTTACACTCACAAACTAAGTTGTAGCAATCAAGACACTATAGGTGGATGGGGTTTCTAGAATAGGTTCATCTTGTCATCAGATATGAAAAGGACATACACGATAAATTTGCAGATATGTTGTCCACACCAATCATAAGTGCATCTACTATACTTAAGCATAATTCAGTATTGCATGAAAGATACATTGAACAATATGCTCAAGATATAGATTTTAAAGATGTATATGCAACTTTAAGTCATGGCAAACAAGTAGAAGAATTGGATTATCATGGTAAGGACCAACTCTTGTATCATTTTGGAAAGTTATGCATTCCACAAACTGAATGAGTAAAGATAATTTGAGAAGCACACACTTCTCTAATATTGGGTCACTTTGGTGTAAGTAAAACAGTTGCATAGTTGCAAAGATTTTGTTATTGCCCAAAAATGAATGAAACCATCTCTAGATATGTAAGAGGGTGTACCATGTGTGCTAAAAGCAAGACCAATAATAGAAAACTAGGCTTGTACACTCCACTACCAATTCCTTCTCATCCTTGGGAAAGTGTTTCCATGGACTTTGTTGGGGAACTGCCTAAATCTAGAAAAGGTCATGACTATTCATATGTTATTGTGGATAGGTTCAACAAAATGTGTGTTTTAATACCCTGTAACAAACATATTACAGCTGAACAAACTGCAAAGTTGTTCTTTCAACATGTATGGGTTCATTTTGGATTACCCACTTCCATTGTATTTGATCAAGATACCCAATTTTTTGGGAAATTTTGATCGAGTCTATGGGAATCGATGGAAACCAAACTGAAGAAGAGCACAATTTTTCATCCGCAAATAGATGGCCAAACAGAAGTGATCAACAGGATAGTGATCCACTTGTTTATAGGCTATTGCAGCAAGCATCCCAAGCTTTGGGATGAACACCTATGTTATGTGTAGCATGCTTACAACCGAGCTAAACATTCTTCTACACAGAGATCTCCTTTTGTGACCTATTTTGGTTTCACACCAAGGTTTCCCTTGGATTTTGTCTTTGGTAAAGACATAGTGGTTGACAGAGACAGTGATGTGGACAAGGCAACCAAGTTCATTTAACAAATCCAAGAGATTCACCAGAAAGTACAGGAACAACTGGAAAAGAGCCAAGCCAAGTACAAGGCAAGGCATGATAAGCATCAGATTGAGCATAGTTTCCAAGTCGGTGATCAAGTCTAGCTCTATATCAGTAAAGACAGAATGCAAGATGAAGGTAAGAAGCTGAATCCAATAAGGTATGGACCTTTCAAGATACTTGGGAAAATTGGTGAGAATGATTTTCGCCTTGATTTACCAGCTTACATGCACATCTACTCAGTTGTTAATGCAAAAAGCTTGAGACTATTTGAACATTCATTGATTGAAGATCCTGAAAAGTAGAGTCAATTGCCTTCTATTGATGATTTGTTGCCTGAATATCTCAATGAGTTGTAGGAAGATATAGTTTTGGATAGGAAGGTGAGAACTATGCGTAGAGGGGATGTTGAGTACCTTAGGATTGGGCTCAAAGGTTCAAAACCAAGCAGTGCAAAATGGATAGAAATTGGGCAAGTGAGGAATCTATACCCTCACTTGATTGATGCTTAAAAACCAACTTTTGGTTGTCCAAAAGCTTTTTCAGTGGGAAGTTCATGATCTGAATTGGATCCTAGGACACTCTCTAAGTTTTCATGAACTATTTAAAAATCATGCCAAAGTTTCAAAGTATTATAAAGATCAAAGCTATCAGAGATATCTTCATGACAGTTGCAATTTGTGATCAGCACAGAGCAACAAGGATCCTTGGTTAAGCACGTAGATCGTCAGCCCATGGTAATGCACGCTGGGGAAAATTGGCAAAACCAGAGGTCAATTCAAGAAACAAGAGCAATTTCTGATATGCAATTAGCAACAAATCGCTAAGCACATATTGTAGGGAAAACCCCTCAAAGAAGGAAAAGCCTCGAGTGCCCAGACCCAAAAAGTTATAAAATGTAATAGATATCGTGTCGATTTCGTCAAAAGTGGGGTCCCACAAAAGCCGACAGAATATCAGAAGGGCTTCGAGTGGTTAGAGGATTCAACCAAATCCCGCCCGATGCCACACAAGGGGTGCCACATGTCCGGTGGAAGAGAGAGAAAACCACTCACATCAGATGAGTAAATGTCATGCTACTTACTCAAAATGAGCTTACTGTTGTAAAAAATCTGCTTTGAAAACATAATAGAGAGGCCACCACTGAAGACTGGACAAGGAGACGTAGCCCAGGAGTATTGGGTGAACACCTTATTAAACTTGTTGTGTTTATATGTTTTCCTATTATGTTTTCCCTAACTACTTCAATGCCTGTGTATTTCGTAATCTTATTAATCCGTTGCATAAAATAAGATAGGCACATCCATGCACATGAGTTTGTAATACCTTAATTGTTTGTATTAGATCAATTATGGATCACCTACATACTTTGTCTTCATGGCCTCCGCGATGGCGAAATCATTGCCCTTTCCTTTTGATATGGTTGTGGGGTCATTTCCTTTGTATGGGAACCGGGAAACATGATGAATTAGGTTTTTCATGATGGGGATGAGCTCCTCCAACCATAAATACCCATCATTCACCAGGTAGTGCAGCTACCTGATGACAAAAATGGTGATTGGGGCACGGTGGAAATGCAACACCCATAGTAGGTTTAGCGACCCGACCTTTTCCACACCACGCAACCACTTCTGTGGCTCTAATGTTGTCACCATTCCCATGGCGTTCTACTTCATGAGATTTCTAGTCTCAAGGTGAGGAACTTATCACAATCAGTGAGGTCCCAATCTTCAAATTTCATGGTCGGTACGTGGCCCAGGTGCATGCCTTCAAACATAATGTCATCTGGGAGGAATAGGGTCTGGAGAAAACTCTTGGTCTCATCCAAGTCCTTGGGCACCTTGGCCTTACCTTTGCGTAGGGGGACATAGGCAAGAAATTTTTTTGCAGAGTGCGTAGGTTTAATATCCACCTCCATGCATTCCTCTTCTTCCTCTACAATGATAAGGGCCTGCAAATATTCTTCTTCTTCATCTATTTCTATCGTGTCAGCTTTCCCTTTCTCCTCCATCGATAGTTTGCTATGCAGTGGGTTTCACAGGGACACGCATATAGGAGCCATTGCTTGTTTTTCCTTCTTGGGTCTTGGCTTACGTGGTGATTTTGGGATCTTCGCCACAATCCTGGCACCTTCTGGAACATCCTCCATAGTTAGGGCCTATGCAGCCTCACTGGCAGTTCCCTCTTCTATTCCCAGACCATCCTTAGTTTTTGTCATTGTAGCTGTGCTGCAATTTGTCACTCACAAATTAGGGGGCTCAATC
The DNA here is from genome assembly GCA_000404065.3 of Pinus taeda. Lineage (NCBI taxonomy): Eukaryota > Viridiplantae > Streptophyta > Pinopsida > Pinales > Pinaceae > Pinus > Pinus taeda. The sequence goes on along the minus strand of APFE030956854.1, from coordinate 109,785 downwards.
AACACTTGGTTCACAATACTTAGGGCTCTGCTCAATCGCTCAATTCTCAAATGACCAAGTGTTTTTTGCTGGGCAGCCCTTTGTATTTTATAGAACTTTTTGAATTAAAATTTGACTGTTCCCCCAATTTTGATTCATTAATTCTTTCTTAGCAGCAGATTTTCCCAAATCTTGCCCATAAACTATGTCTTAAATTCCTATTGTTCACTCCATTTGGCCTCAAGTCAAGCATCCCATCATGAATAGTGACTTCAACGATCACTTTTTGGTCATCCTGCGTGGCAGCGCAACCCCCCATGCATGGTTGCAAACCTTGAGAATCTTTGCTTCTGGGCGCATCTCCAATATTGTGCATCTCCCGGGCATAATAGTTTATAGTCCCACACTACCTTCCAACTGCCTAGAGCACTAATACTATCCTTTCATCGGCTAGTTAAGTGGCCACACCACCCATGTATAGTTTTGTCTAGTCCTTTGTCATGTCTCTTGGAGAATCCCCACCTTGTATTGTTATGGTTGGCATCACACACTTCATCATGTGAAACGCGCTACCCTGGTCACTATGCTTAGCAGTATGTGGTCCAAGCCAAGGCATCAGATTGATCAATTCATGGAAATGGGCCTTAACTCTTTCATCGTGATTGCACGCCTTCTGTCTTACCATTCTAGTCTTTTTTATGAGAAAATCTTTCTTTATCTCGTCCTCCAGCTTCTTGAGTTCCGCATCCACTAACATGCTTTTCTTTCTTAACCGTACCTTGTCTTCTTCAAGTTCTTGGAGTCTAAGGTTTCCCTGTTGGATTTCTTCCTCAAGTCCCATGCATTATGTTTCCTGCAGCTGTGTGATCCCTCCTTTCTGAGCTTCGTGAACCATCATATCTATAGGTGCTACAGTGCGCGGTCTAGGCTTTGCATGCTCCATAGGGATTACAACATCTGCTTCATACTTCAGCTTCAGAAGTGCCCACGTGGTCAGGGTTTTGCGCATGGTCCTATAAGCCCATAGGACCGCTGGTATGCTTAGGTCCTAGTTAGTGTGTTTAACATGGTGGATTGTGTTTAATACTTCACATACATTGCCAAAGGCTTCCATGAGGATAATCTTTGGCGCACATGGTCTTATCATACTTCATTGCTCGTGCCAATGTCTTGCCCACTCCTGCTTGTTGGTCATGTTTCCTATCACAAGGATGGTGTGCGTTCATGCAAGTTGTGTACCATACGCCTGTACCCATCTGGAGAGGTGGGCACGCAAGCTGTTTCATCCATCATATCTGGCTTTCATCCACATCTAAGGCTTTCCAAACCGCTTGAGCATCATACTTCTACATTCGTGCCAGTCCTCAAAACCTCTTTGATGTGTACCCCACCATATTTTGAGCGTAGTGTGCAGTGCCCATTTCAGAGCGTCGAAACATTATTGTTTCGATACTTCTCTTTCAAATTTGTTCAGGAATTCATCCACCTCACTCAACCCATCATACATAGGCAAATATCTTACCTCTGTTGCCACGTAGCGTAGTGACCTTGTCATCATGTTGCAGTTAAGCATGGTTACCTCGTGTAACTGGTTTTTCCATCGTTCTATCTCCTCGTTTGAATCTGAGGTGAAGGAGCTTTCGTGCTCCCACAAAATCCTACCATTCATTGTTGGATTCACCCAATCATTCTCCCGCATGGTTATCTTGTAGATACAATCTAGATCATCATTGCTCTCATAGTTGTGCACTGGTTCTGTGTAGTGCGATCCTTTTGCAGGGTCTAAAGGTACCACTACGCATAGCGACTTTTTCTTGAAAATCATTTGGCGCTTCTTTTGATTTATCACTCCATTCATGTGAGTGGCCCAATCTATTCCCAATTGCCCGGGATAGAGATTGTTGTCATCTAAAATCTCTATCACTTTGAAATCCTTAAGCACACTCGCACCTTCAATATCCATAGTTATTCCCTGCAATATTCCCATGGGTAGGATCTTTTGCTAGTTTGCAATTCACAATTGAATAGGAGACCAGTGTAATGTGAGTCTGCCCATGCACTCCCATGTCCACTTTGGTAGAACGTTCGTGTCTGATCCTAGATCCAAAATCACTTGATGCATTTCATATTGCCCGATCTACATGGTCAGTCGCATATCCCTTCCTATTTGTTTTGTGTTCTTTCCAAGCTTCCAGACTACGCATGGTTCTCCTGGTCCAGCACATCTAGTGATGAGTTCTTACAGTCCCTTCACCGCTTTGTTGTCCCGCAACAGCTTCATGCATGTCTCCAAAAATGTAGTGAGCATTGATGGGTCCATTTCTAGTTCCAGTTTGTCTTTACTTCCTAAAGTGGAGGCCTCTGTTAAGCTCTTCTTAGCTTCCATGAATGTCTCCTTAGTGCACTCCAAATCAAACTCTAGTTCCTTTGTTGGAGTTGTGCGAACCCAGGAACTCTCTTCAGGCTACTTGCCTTTGTCATCTCCCGTTGTAATGCCACTTCAGAGCACGATATTTACATTCGAGTCTTCCTTGTGTGGCTCCGACCTCATCATTTATAGGTTCTGAGTCGGGGGAGGTTGGAGTTCTCCTTTATCATGCAACCTTGCTATCAGCGTGGGACATTCTTTTATCTTATGATCAAACTGGGTACAAATAAGCATGATGGTCTTGTGAATTTGTACAATCGCAGGCATAATGCCTTGGCCTTCCGCAATTGTAAAAAATTAGTTGTTCGCAACCCCTTCCTGGTCCCATTCCACCTCGACCTCGTATGTTCCCTTGAAATCCAATGCGCACCATCCCTGCATTTTGATCGAGGACTCGTGTTTTAGTCTGAACTCTGTAGGTAGGATTCTGATCCATCGTCAGTTCATAACTTCTATAGGTACGCTCATCGCGGCCTACTGACTTGCAGAAATTATAGAACAACTACTGGGAGTTCTGCATATACTTCTGTAATATATGGCAGTTATATATAGCATGCTTCCCTCCCATCTGACAAATCATGCACCATAATGTAGGCGTCGCGCTCGGTCCTACCTGTGCCTCTGGTATCAATGGCATTGGGCCCCCTCTTGCCAGGTATTTCGTGAAGACTAGAAAATGGTTATTGTCATGTCCCTGGCCTTTGCACTTTATGCACCATACCTCCTCATGTGCTTCTGGGTGAGACATCCTGTCTTGTTTCAAGCTTTGCATCTCAAGGCACAAGTTTTTCAACTACGCGTGGATCTGTTGGACTCCCAGGTTAGGATCTTGTAACGGGGTCTCATGTAGTCTCATTGTGATCTCCAAGGCCTCGACCTGAGTAGATAGCTTCTGCTATAACAGTACATTCCTTAGATGTGGCATTAGTGACGCTACAAAACATGCGTGGTGTTGCCCATCCATCATGGTCATATTGGCTTCATGAATCATGCACTTCGGTCTCTGATCTAGCTCCTTGGGGGTCTCACCTAGAAGCATTGCGATTTCCTTAAATCCAATAATCAACTGTGTCTCATATTTTGGCCTGCTAAATTCCTTGTTCAGTGTAGCTTAGATATCCATGATCCTTGCGTTTGGATTATCATTGGAATGCTTAATGTACCATGTCAGTGCACGATCCAGCAAAGTGTTGACCAACTTTGCTTTCTTTATATTGTCATCCGTGACTCCCTGCGCTTCCCATACAACCTTTACCATGAACCAAAACTAGTCTGGATCTTCATTCCCTACTCCTTTGAACACCGAATATTTTATCATGCTCACCATACTGAATTGTGGTGGTGGCGGAGGTGGTGTGGGAAAAGACGAGGGTGAAGATGGTGAAACTGGTGGTGGTGTAGGTGGGGGTGGTATGCATAGGATTTGCTGCTTTATTAGACTGATCACACTTCTTGGTGAAACTCTTATGAGCTCTTCTTCGCTTTCCCCTAGAGGTGAAATCAAGGGGCTAGACTCTAGTTCTGCGCTACCTTCATTTTTGTAGGTCCTCCCACTCCGCGTAGCCCAAAACATCAATTTATTTGTAAAACCGTCTTTTCACACAATAGCATTTTAATCCAAGTGTTCGAATATTTAACGTACTTACCTCACGTTCCTTTAAGGAAGCGTCATTTCACCTCGCTATAGCTAACTAAAGCATCTACTGCGAACTTTGTGATAAACCCTCTGATAATTCGATCGTGCTAATGGTCCACAATGCGTGCGATATTATCTTCTGATGCTTCTATTCTGTGCACCAACTCTAGAGTCCACACAATAGGTTTGTCAAGCCCACACCTCCCTTGACTATTTGCTAGCTTTGCAATCCACTCTCCAACTCAGTGGGGAATGATGCAAAGAAAATTTCATGGATTTCCGTATATAAGTAGCAATCCAACCACTTTTCCTTTGATAATCGTGGATTCCTATTTTCGTGCACCACGAACTCGTGAATATTTTTGTCCAACCACTCTTCAATTCCTTATTTGTCAGATTCCAGTGATACGACATTAGACATCTATATGTAGATCCTGGTCCCCGCAATAGAACCACTTGTTGGCTTATAGGGGCCTGGCCCAGGTTCAGAGTTAAGTTAGCCAAACAAATCCTGGTACTACTGGCCCTCTTGGAAACAATTCGTGGAGCATGGACTAAGGTCTCACCTGAAGTAGTATGGGAGGGTGCTAGAACTAGGTTTCCGCACCCTAGATATGCATGATGAGTTCAACTGGTCTGCGGTTTGACCCTACACACAAGTCACTTTGCACACTTTCTCGTGCCTCACAACCTAATATACTACCTTCGTGCAACCCTACTCGGGGGCCAAACATTGCACTTCCACATTATTACCCAATTCCTTACTGGTATTCCAATGTTAGTTGATTACTTTAGCCTACTTGTGTGGTTTAAGTTACAGTTAACAACATAAACCATTCATACAAGTGTGCGTAGTAAATAAATAGTATATTTGCAAATTATATCAAACATGCATTAACTCAAGAACAGATAAACATAATTATGATCAAACTTCTCTTTATTAATTCCTTCTTTGGTTACAGACTCGACTCTACCTTGTGCACTCAGCTACAGGGGCCCGCGTACTCAGTTGCAAACTACTAGGCCTCTACACACTCAGCTGCAAGGCCTTCTCCTACTCTACGACCCAAATACTTGACTCAATACCTATATAAGACTCAATTATTCATCATTAGATCTTCCTCACTTCCTTCCCCTCTTTACAACTTAGATCCTTGCTCTATTTATACAATCCCATGGTCCGTAGACCATGGGTAGGTCTATCCAGCTAAAATTACATTACAAAACTAGGGCAAACAACCTTGTGACTCTATCATACTTTTCGCACTCTGTGCCCACAATTCGCGGAGCTTTACAACAAGATTGGGTCAAAACTTGGGCTTTGAGCCCTAAAACATGTCTTGGGGGGATTTATTTCCCAACAATGGCCTAATCAATTTCTAAGAGTGCGGGGTAGGGATTGTTGTCATCGACAATCTCTATCACCTTAAAGTCAGCCAGTGCCCTCGCTCCTTCAATATCCACTATGATTCCCTGCAATCACCCCAAGGGTATTATCTTTTGTTGGTTCACCATGCATATTTGAATAGGAGATCACTACAACGTAGGCCTCCCCATGTGCTCCCATGTCTGCTTTGGCAGAACGTTCGTGCCCGATCCTAGATCTAGAATTACTTGGTCCATCTCATACTTGCCAATTTGCATAGTTAGTCTCATTTCTCTTCCTATTCTTGTCTTGTGTTTTCCAATATTTCAGACCACACGTGGTTCTCCTTATGAAGTCCCAAAGCATTTGTTAACGAGTTCTTGTAGTCCCTTTACCACCTTATTGTCATGTAGTAACTTCATACATGTTTCTAGGAACATCTTAAGCATGGATGGGTCCATTTCCAACTCTAATCAATCTCTTCTTCCCGAAGTGGAGGCATTAGCAAAGCTCTTCCTAGCTTCCATGAAGGTTTCCTTAGTGCACTCCAAATCAAACTCTAGTTCTTTCATCAGAGACTTGCAAACCCAAGTACTATCTTCAGGTTGTTTTCCTTTATCCTCTCCTATCATAATCCCACTTCGGAGCACAATGTTTACATTTGGATCTTCCTCGCGTGGCTTAGACCTCATCATTTGTAAGTTCTAAGTCAGGGGAGGTTGGAGCGCTCCCCTTTCATGCAACCTAGTTATCAGTGTGGGAAAATCCTCCATCTCATGATTAAACAAGGTACAATATAGACATGATGGATGTGTTGGATTTGTAATTTCATGGGCATAATGTCATGGACCTTTGTAATTGTAGCATATCAACTGTCTACAACCTCTCCTAGGTCCTCCTCTGTCTCGCCCTCATTCGCGACCTTGGTATAACTTCAATCGGTTACAAACTCAACTTGCCCTACGCACTTAGCTGTAGGGGTCTGTGCACTCAATTGCAAACTACTAGGCCTCTGCACACTTAGTTGTAGAGCCTTCCCCTATTGTTGGGCATGGGATCCCCCACAACAAGTTTTGGGGCTCAAAGCCCAAGTTTTGGTCAAAGATGGTATAGAACTCCAAAAAGTTTGGGCACAAAGCACGAAGTGTACAATCAAGTCATAGGGTTGTCCACCCCAAAATATTGTCATTTAATGTAAAGTTGTGTCGGCCTACCCATGGTCTGCGGACCATGGGATTGTATAAATAGAGTGAGGCTCTAAATTGAAAAGGGAGCTAAGCTAAGGAGTGATAAATAGAACAGTGAAGGCATGGTTAGAGCATAGAGTGGAACCTAAAGTGTACTGGGTTGTAGTAGTAGGAAGAGGCTTTGTAGCTGAGTGTGTAGAGGCCTAGTGGAGTCTGCAGCTGAGTGCACGGACCCTTGCAACTGAGTGCACAGGGTGGAGTTAGGTTTGTACTTGGAATTGACAGTTAATAAAGAGAAGTTTACTTTGTACATCTGTTCTTGAATCTGTATTTTGATGTTATGCATTACTTTCATTCAGTTTATTTACTATGCACACTTGTTGAATACTCATATAAATGCTTCTATGTGAATTTAATATAAGTAATCAGCTAACAGAGACTAATTAAGGAATACTTGGGTAAATAACTCGGGTCGCGCTGCGGCTAGAACTGTATGAAGACAGTATCACAGGGTGCGGGGTACCCGCAGGTGTGTGTAACGTAGTAAGTGAAAAGGTTGGACCGCGTATCAATCACCACATATTAGACATCCCCAGGGTGCAGAAACCTAGTTCTAGCACCCTCCCATACTACTTTGGGCGAGACCTCAGTCTGTGCTCCATGGACTATTGCCAAAAGGGCCAATAGTATTGGGATTTGCTTGGCTAAATCACTTCCGAACTTGGGTCAAGCCCCATTAAGCCAACAAATGGTTCTGTTGCCAGGACCGGGATCTGCATAAAGGATGTCTAATGTCGTGCCACTGGAAACCAAAAAAGAAGGAAATTTAAGAGTGGTTGGACAAGAAGATTCGTGAGTTCGTGACACAGGAAAATAGAACTCCACAAGTATATGAGGAAAAGTGGTTGGAGTGCTATGTGTATACAAAAATCCATGAGATTTTATTTGCCTCTTTTTTGTCGGAGCTGGATGAGTGGACTATAAAGTTAGTAGATAGCCAAGGAAGGTGTAGGATCGACAAACCAATAGTGTGGACTTTGGAGCTAGTGCGCAGACTAGAAGCATTAGAAGATAGGATCACGCGAGCTGTGGACCATTGGCTCGACCAGATAATAGGGGGATTTATCACTGAGTTTGTGTTGGACACAACAGTGAGCTATAGCGAGGCAGAGTGATGCTTCCTGAAGGGACCATGAGGTAAGTATATTAAATCTTTGAATACTTGGATTAAGATGCTATTGTGTGAAAAAAGGGTCATGCAAATACATTAATTTTTGGGACTACGTAGAGTGGAAAAATCTACAAAAGTAGCGAAGAATTAGAAAATAGTCCCTTAATTTCACCATCGCGATAAATGAGGAGTTCACTAAAGTCTCTCTGAGAAGTGCGGTTAGTTTGATAAGGCAGTGGATTCCACGGTTACCACCTCCACTCACACTGCCACCCGCTTCACCTCCCTCACCTCCATCTCCACCCACTCCACCTCCACCACCTTCACTCCCTCTCCCAAGCCCATTTTCTCCTTTTTCTTCCATTTTTTGTGGTGTCAACCTTGTAGGTTGTGGAAGGCTAGGAGAAAAAACACTTCCATATTTATAATTGTGAGTGGTAGGATTTCTTATTGCCATAATTTTACTTTCAATTTTTCTTTCCAGCCTGAATGCCTTCTCCAATGAATCAGGTTCCCAAAGACGAACCTCATGTTGAACTTTATCCTTTAAAGTCCCTATTAAAACATCAATATTCTATTTCTCTCAAATATCATTTACCCTTATATTCAATTTTTGGAAGTTCTCAATGTGCTCTTCCATTGAACCCTTTTGTTTGAGATTTATCAATTGGGTAAAGAAAGTGTTTCTCTTTGTATGCTCATAATGTGTTATCATTTCCTGTGTGAAAATTGACCACATGACAAGTGGTTTATGAGAAAAATCCCCTCATACCATAAAAATTGATTTGGTTCTAAATATAAATATGCAATAGATACCTTTTTTAATAGTTGCACCTCATGTAGATCAAAATATTGCTCCACTTGTAATATCCAATTTACGGATCCTTGCCATCAAACTTCCTCATAGCGTGTTTTCTTGATTTTAGGAGCTCGATCTTGAAACGACTGTAACTCTATAACTTTGGATCTCCCAGTTATAAAATTATGACCTACGGTATCCCTCTATTTCCTCTTTCTAATTTCACCAGTCTGATCAAAATTGGATTCTCCAAGAAATAGTTATGCACAATCTCCCAAGATGACCTGATTATATACCTTTTAAGAAGAGAAAAATTGTATGAAGTTCCATGTGTCATTGTTTCAACCTTCAGACATGAAACTAATACATAGAAATCTACAGGCCATCCTATTTCTGTAACTTCTTATGAAACTTCAATTTGATTCTTAGAATGAAAGTTATGATGATTTGCCCAAGGTCACCTGTTTGGGATGTAATTCGGGATATTGCAAAAACCATAAATTTCTTGGACTATATCTCTGAAAATATAGTGCAACAGGATCTGAAATTTGGGCCTGAGATTTACCAAGATTTTAGCTCAAATGGGTTGTAATGTCAGAATCTAAACCTTCGTAGAAAACAAATTATAGTGAAAAGTCCACGATGACCTATTTGAGATGGAATTCCATAGCTTGCAAAACCCTAACTTCCTTAGATCATATCTCCGAAAATATAGTGTAAGAAGATCTGAAATTTTTACCCGAGGTTTAGTGAGATTTATACTCAAATGGGTTTTTTTTTAGATTTTGAAACGTCGCAGAAAGGGAGTTATAGCACAAATTCCATGATGACTTGTTTGGAGCAGTGAAACCCTAGAATCCAAAGCTCTGATACCAAATATTATGAAACTAGCTTACAAAAAGATAGAAAAGATAGATCAAAGCCTTAGAAACTAACCTCTTAGAGGGGGAAACCTTCTTTACATTACACAAATGAACAATTATTGGATGATACAAATGACAAGACCTCCTTTCTATATATAGGATTCTAAGGGGTCATAATGTAATCAGAGCTGACATAATAACAATAATGTAAGGGCACAACAATAACAATGGTGGGATTCTAAGCCCCAAGAGTTAGCTCAATCGGTCAAATCAAGTGCCTCGCCAATGGGAGGTCACAGGGTCAATTCCCGAAAGCTCTTGGGTTCAGGTCAGTAAATAGGCCGATGGGTGTTGATGCCCTTCGAGTTGCGTCCACTCAGTTATAACCCTGGATGTAGCAGCTACCCACTGACTCGGGTATCCGTGAACCAGAAGTGAAAAAAAAAAACAATGGTGGGCTTCTATGGGGCACAATAATAATAATATGGGGACTACATTGGCACAACAATATAATAAGGGGGTTGCACTAATAACAATAAGGGGTTACATTAGTAGTATAGGGACATAACAACCTCCATACAAGAACACCAAGGTGATGGGGAGTCCACGTATACCCCTACATGTATATATATATATATATATATATATATAGATATACACACATGGTGTTGGACCCTAGTCTACTGGGCCCACATGCCACGTAATCTCGGGGATAGAATCTTAATAGTTTTTTTATGTGCCTTCATTGAAAACTTATGGGGTTTGGGGAAGTGGACTAAGAATCCCTTCATGTTAATTAATGACAAATAATTTGTCCCATGACATAAATAACAATCATTCTTATGTTGGCCCCTTTATAGAATGTTTGGATGACATCATTCCCAGTTGTGTGTGTGTGTGTGTGTGTATAAAACTGGGAATGTTATCCCTTCCAAGCTTACCAATAATTTGGCATAGCCCAACATTACTTATGCATATACCTTTTACTGTAAAGTGAAATTCACTATCCTTTCTTGGGCTTATATTTCCTTGGCCTATATTGGCTTGTGGCTTCCAACTATATAATGGTAATATGCGTATATATACATAAATGAGGCTATCCCTCCTGAGCTTATAATGCTTTAGCCAACTTGACCTACAACATATAATTGGATATATGTCTATATATAAATAGAGCTATCCATCCTAAACATATGAGTAAACACCTTCCTAACCTATACATATATACACACACACACACACCTCATATATTATATTATATATATTATTATATTATATATAATATATATATGATTATATTTATATTATAATTATATAGATAGATAAACAAATCTATTGCTCCTAATCTTACCAAATTTAAACCAGCACCTGATAATCAAATCATTTCAACTCATCTAGTTTAATAAATATTTTTCTTCCTCCCCATACTTAGGCCATTTAGATCAATGTACAAAATTAGGGTGAACATAGTAATGAACCCATTCCCGAGAATTTGCTAAGGGAAATTGCAACACATTTTCATACAAGAATCACATCCCTTGATATGAATCTAATCAACTCATTGGATCTATGTTAAGCATATAATATTCAATATTGAGGAGCACAAACAAGAATTAAAAACTCAAACATAAATGATTTAATCATTCCTCATTAGCTTCATAGAGGTTAGAATTACACATTTTCACAAAAAATTAACATTCCTCGGCATAGCATAGGAATTTAACCTACACAAGAGTTCGACCCATCCCTCAAATGTTACATAGGAAACCAATACTCCCACTCTTATAGGAAACAAACATTACACACATTAAAAATGGTAGTTAAATAACGTAATAAACATTCATACACAATTCACTGGAACATAAGGCATAAAAACACTTATCTTATAGTGAAATATCTTACCACTAATATTGGGACTATAACTCTCCATCCAACCTTTGCTGAGCTACATCCAATATTACTTGCAACTCACACCCTTGAGCCAAATTTTAAAGCTTTACGAAGAGTTCCCAAAGGAGATTCTCATGCCTTCAACATCACTAGGAGTCCAAATATCATCTTGTCTCCACCCAACAGCCAAGTAATTAAACACCCTAGTGTCTCCACCCTATACTAGGCACCTAGAGAACATTGGATCACTGCAAATCTGTAGTCTAATTTGATGTTCTAAGAAATGTTTTTTCCTCAAAGGATTGCTTTCCTTCTCTTTCTCTTGCACGTTATTCATAGGGATTTCCTCCCTCTCTTTTCTGCTGAGACATTCCTTTGTCTCCTCAGCTCCTACACTAGTCTCTCCTCAACTATAGTCGAATCCCCCCCCATTTTTTCCCTCTATTACAATCCTCCTTTTTTTCCCTTCATCTTCCTATCATGTTGTGTGGTCGTTGAAGGTTCTAGGCATGTTGTCATACCGACACAACGCACTTCTTCCAATTAATTTCATTAGGGGAATTCTGAGGTCTAAAATGGGCCTCTTAAGGAAATCATAAAATAATAGTGGAAATAATAATAAAAAATGATATTATATCATCAAATTTTATAGGGAAAAAAGAAAAAAGCTATTTTTTGAACTTGTATTTTCAACTTATCTCCCTATGGGTTTACTCAAATTTCAAGCCGGAGCACTCATTGGATGCAAAATTTGATTCCGAATTCAAGGAGTGCCCATGATGAATACTTTCGATGGACCCTACTTGTTAGCTTGAAGGGTCCTGAACTAGGTTCAAAGTTAGATGTGCCAACCAACAAAACCCTAAATTGTTGACCCTTTTGGCAACAACCCGTGTAGCGTAGGCTACAATATCACTCGAAGCAGTATTGGGGGATGACAAAATTAGGTTTCTACATCCAGAGTTCAATGTTACGGGTTCCTGTGGCTCCTAGGGCTTATTCTGGTCTTTGTGAACCCTAACCCTTAAAATATAGATAATTGTAGTAACTCGCAGAAACCAAATCTATACCTTCGTGAAGGTATTTAAACATTCATATCATAAATTTAATAGGATGATCTACTACTTTCATGCATCAATTAAAAAATCATTCATAAAAATTCAGATAACAGAGTGAAAATATAGAAACTACAGAAGCATATACAGATGCACAAATACACAATTATGGATCAAAATTGTTTTTATTAGATGTATTCTTTCTGTTATAGATTCTTCTTCCTTGCGCACTCAGCTACAGGGGCTCGTACACTCAACTTGCAGACTGACCAAGGTCTTTGTGTACTTAGCTGCAGGAACATTCCCCTTTTCCTAAGTACAAGAAACAAAATTTCCTGCCTTAGATTACTTTCCCATACAATGATCTTCTATTTTTCAATCACTTCCTAGACTCGCTATGGATCCTCTATACATAGCCTTTTCTTTTACAATACCATGGTCCGTGGACCATGGGAGGGTCACAAAACTCAATATCTTCTACAAATTAAGGGACCAAAGCCCTTTTAACTCTTATGACCTTTGCACTCTGCTCCCTCAAAACAAGAAGGCTTTAAAAATATACAAAACGTAATGACAAAATTGACCCTAGGGGACCCTATCCCAAGAGGCCCCCAACACAATTTTGTGACTCGTCCTCAAGTCACTCTATTGGTGCTTCAATGTTTGCCTACAGTTCATGGAATTCTAGCTTCAAAACCTGCATGTCTATTGTTCCCTGCGTAGCAACCTGTTGCACTTCTTTGAACAACTTTTCAATAGTTGGGAATTCAACTTCAAGGCTCTTGCTCCTCTATGTCTATTGCATCCCTTTGAGATTACTTTGTATTGAAAAAGTCAACTAGCTAGCCTCATTTGTCCATGGCTACATCTATGAAGATATAATCACTTCTTTGTGGTGCAACTCATCAATTTCATTCTGGATGATATTTCCTTCCTAAAACTGAGTGAACTTTTGTATTGGTGCTAAGGTTCGCGTTATCCATTGGATTTCATCGAACTGCCTCTACTTTTCTTTGATGCCTACTTCAATTTTTTTCAAAGTTGGATCCTCCTACAATGAGGCCCATAGCTCCATGGCTTGCTCAAATTTCCTAATACATCCCTTGACTGCTTCTTCTAGGGTTATCATGCCTTCTTTGATAGCAGCTTTGCACTACTCTCTAACTTCTGGAGGAGTCATGGGCTACAACTCTAATTGTAGCTATGATATTTGCAACTACAGTTTGAACCAGAATCTTCTGATTTCATCCTTGGACTCCTTTACTCAAGCAGCCAACTTTTGGTTCTTCTCCGTGAAGGATGCTTCTGTCAGGATCTTAAGCTCTAGCAGCTCACTATAGGCATGTGCAATGGCTACTTCCAACTGTTTTCTCCACGCTATGATCTCCTCCTTTTCTTTAAGCGCCTACACCTTCTCCTAAAATATCTATTGGTTTTTTGTCTTAACTTCATTGATAACCAATAGCGTGCACTGCTCCCGAATTCACAATTCGTTAGACACCCCTTGGTGTAGTTCATACAAGGTTTGGATGGGGAGTGTCGCGAGATTTAAGCCCAAGTTATTCATCTGCATCAGTTCGGCCCTTTCTTCTTTTGTCTTGGCATGTAAGGATCCTTCTTGTAACTAAATGATACAAAGATCCACATTCGTATTCGTATCCAGAATTGACCTGCTTGCTTGACTCAGGCTTTCTTGCTTCCCTCTCACTTGTCCCACACTTGCTTATAACCTGCCTATTTGGATCTTCAACTCATGCAAATCCTACTGAACCTTTCCCAATGCCTACTGGTACTACTCCTCGAAGTGTCCCCAAAGATATATTATCATGTCGTAGACCACATCACCTATCTCATCTAAATCCCCTTAAGTTAGGACCAACGGGGTCGCGCCCACTGATCGATCAGAATTTTATCTCTTGCGTGACTCAGTTGAGTTTTGTTTATTTATTTTCTGAACCACGAAGGGGAATTATAACTCTGCACCCCCTTCCTCTTCTTCCTTTGTTTCTTCTTGCTCTGGTGTTCTCTGCGTGTCTGACTCTTCAACGTCTATTGTGGCCTGCGATGTCGTCATCTCTTGTGTTGTTTTTTCTTTCGCTACTGCTTCTTTCTCTCTTGTAGAAACTTCCTTTTTCTATGCAACTTTCTCCTAGTGGAAGCCTTCTATGCTTCCTTCTTTTTCTCTATTATCATCATCTGCGCGGTTGAACCCTCCACGGCCTTACTAGTACCTGCCCCGTCATCTGATGGGGTGAGCCAGTAACTAGGCCACTTTCTAATGACCCCTAATATGTCCTCCTCAGCCACCAATTAAGGAAACTTGTGCCATATCCTCATGGGATCCCTCACGCAAATATGCAGATTGTGGAAATCTGCTTTGAAATCAGCTATGGTCTCATACTGTGCGTACAATTTGGGTGATAGTCTCAACCTCTGACTAATCACTATCCTTAGTTCCCTCTCAACAAGGATCCAAAATATCTTCACCTTTGTGATGTGCACAGGGTCCTTGGTAGCCCAAAGTGAATCGAACTTCACTATCTTCGAAAGATCTGTGTCATCTAGAGGAAAATGGCTATCCTTAGGTATCCTCCAAGCCATCTGTGCTATCAATAGCAGCAACCAGGCATAATGGAATGCCTTTTCCTCATCTTGGGCCTCTGTACAATTCTCTAAAAACTCCTTGCATAGATACTGGGCCCAACTAGGCTCATTTGGCGCATCATTTAGCCAAAGAGATAACTAGTGTTGGTACTTCATTTGTGAGACACTTACGCATTATCTTCCCTACTAATATTTGCATGCCAAATTACACAGCGGGATTTGATATAGAGTGAATGGAGTATCTGCATGACTTCTTTATCAGGCCAAACTCGCTCTTCATTTGGTCTGTGAGCTTCTTTTCCTATGGTTTTCCTCTAAACACATCTATAGGATCCACTCCTTGGTATGGAAATAACGTAATCTATTGGATTAGTATGTCTATGATCGAGATGGGTTCTCCTAGCCAGAGACACCCATCATGCACCAGTGTGAGCAATTGGTGCACACATATGGTATTTATGTTAGTGCGACTGAAGTGTGGCACCCAAAGCATGTTTAAGACCCATGCGAACCCAATACCAGCTACTCATTTCATCGGCTCCAGCCGTGTGACCTCCAACTCTTCATAATATACCTTGGAGAGGTATTTTCTCAGTGCCAACTGAGGGAACTTCTCATGGTCCCTTAAGTCCCAATCCTCCATATTTAGTGTCAATATGTGGGCCAACAACGCACCCTAAAACACCACCTTCTTCGACAATAATGGTGTTGATACCATAAAATTTCTGTTGTCAGGATCTTTTGGTACTTTAGCTGTGGCCTTTCGTGGAAGAATATACTTTGGCAACTGAGTCATCAGATCACCTTCCTGAGCATCAATTTCTTATACACCGCCACACAGTCCATCTTCATCCAAATCAATTGGCTTTGTTGGCTGCTGAGACTAATCCATCCTCCCCTTCTAGCATATTTTGTGGAGTTTTTCCATGGTGACTTCCTCACTGGGACCTGTTGAGGTTTCTTCTACTTCTTAGTTGTCGCCTTGGAAGTAGAAGGCTTAGGTATGGGAGCCCTAGGTGTTGTAGTCATAAATCCTGCAGGGGCAGATGGCATTGCTTCTGTCTTAAGGGGAGTTGTAGTCATTCTGTCCAAAAAAATCTTATAGAAATACTCAAGCATGTCCACCAACCCTGGTCATGAAAAGAACTCCTCCCAATCTGGCTCACACATTTAGTTTTGTACTTGACACAAAGTAAGGTGAAAAATCACAAAGAAAACTCTCAGGAAGAAAATTTTTCAAATGCGGACAGGCATGCCATATTTATAGATGAATTTGAATTCAAATTCAACCATTCCCTCCAATTTCTGATCATTAATGCATCTTTCGCAACAGATTTCCAAAGATATGCTCCGTAAATGTGTCTTCCCCTCTCCTTTCAATGAAAATTTTTCCATCCAATCATCTACAAAGCTTCCAACGGTCACTTTTTGGCTAGGCCACATGACACCCAACCTTGTGGCGCAGCTCCCCTCGAAACCTTACTTCAACCCATCACACAACCCCCTTACGATGAATTTCCCAGTTTTGGGTAGTGTAGTTTATAGTCCCGTAATTCCTTGTAGTTGCGTGGAGTGCTAAGACTATACCAACATCATATAGTCATTGCACAGGGGTGGGATCACCCCTGTACAACTTCAATTAACTACCATTGACTTTTCTTGAGAATAATTCCCCATTCAGCTTTTTGGGCTAAATTGCGCCACCATTTGTAATGTCCTTAACAACTGTTGGATTAGTGGGTTTAGACCCAAGTTCAAAGTTAGTTGCGCCAAAAAGTGATTGTTGGAAGCATTGTGGATGATTGGATGGAAAAATTTTCATTGGAAGGAGAGGGGAAGACACATTTATGGAGCATATCTTTGGAAATATATCGCCAAAGATGCATTAATGATAGGAAATTGGAGGGAACAGTTGGATTCGAAAGCATCCTTTTTCAACAGTTTTTCCATTGACGCAGTTATTTGCACATATGCCTTGATGAACTTCCTGTAATATTCAGTATGGACCAACATTATGCGCAACTACTTAATGTTCTTTGGGGCCTGCAAATTAATAATGAATGCTATCTTGGCAAGGTCTACCATCAATCCCTGCTTTCAAACCACATGACCCAAAAGTATTCCATAAGTTATGCAGAATATGCACTTTTTAGGTTAAGGGATATATAGTGTTTGCGACAGGTATCCAGTATGAGGCGTAAACTAGCAACATGGCACTTTACCAATCCAAACATGGTCCAACTATCAAAGTAGACCTCCAAAAAATTGTGGATAAATTCCTTGAAGACTGCAATTACTACTCAGAAAATATCTCAAGCACATTCTTCAACCCAAGAGGCATCATTGTACATTGAAAAAAACCCCACTCATTCATGAAGGTGGTCTTACTCTGATCCTCCGGCGTGATCTCGATCTGTTGGTACCTTGAGAACTCATTTGTGAGTGAGTAGGCTTCCTGCCCTCCAACATTCTCCAGTACCTCGTCTGTAAATGGTGTAGGGAATGGATCATGGATGCACACATCATTCAACTTCCTCAGGTCTACACATATCCGAATTTCATCATGTTGCTTCTTTTCTTGAATTACCATGGGACTCACCTAGTCTGATTCCTCTACACGTTCAATGATCCCAGCTTCCAACATCTTATCCAACTCCTTGCACACCTTTTCTTTATACTTGGGATTTAATTGGTAGGGGAATTGCTTTACAACCTTCACATCTGGCTTCAAATAAATATTCATGATGCTTGGATCCCCTATTATCCCTTTTAGATCAGAGAAATTGGTGAGAAATAAGTCCTGATATTCGTGCAATAGCTCTGTGACCTTGTCAATTGTATCTTCATCTCAATAGTCCCCTATCTTTGCAAAATTCGGTTGGGCTTCTGATTCAATATTGACTTACTTGGTATTTAAAGGCTTTGATATATCAAGGATTTCTGCTTTAGGTCCCTTGACTTCACGTTGTTCTTCATATTTAGGAATATTAATGTTTCTGGGATCATCTTCACCCTCTGCTATAGTCACATTATAACATTCAAGCGCATGGCACAACTGCGTATTCCAATCTAGCTGTACTCATTCAACCAATTCTTAAAGTATTTTGAATATTGTAGCTTTTACTTCTTGGAGTGCATCATCTATACACTCAAACCCATCTTCAAAGCTAAAAGTTAACAAATAGGTTTCCTTCAAGATATCCCATTCTACAGTCTAGTGTCGTAGCACTATTTCCAAATACTAGTTCTTTGGGATGGTATCCAAGGTATGATAAAAGATGTGAACCTACCTCAACTACGATTCCTCTCCACATGCTTTTTTCCATCATGCCAAATGCTCACATAGATCATCCTTCCCTATGTATTTCTCCACCATGCGGGTATTGGCGTACCCAAACCTCAACTTCATCATTCTATGGTATTCTTTCCAATTAGCAAAGCTGTCCTTATGTATACCCCACCAACTGGTAGGCATAGCTCATAGTGCAATATCTAGCACTTAGAACCATGTTCCTCTGGTACATCTATTTCAAACTTATCCAAAAACAAATTAACATCTTTTAAACCTTCATAATAAGGTAAATTTCGTACCTTAGTGGATATGCATCGAAGTGAATTTGTCAGCATGTTACAATGCAATGATGATACTTCATGTAATCGGTTCTACCAATGCTCAAGCTCCTCATCAAAATCTAAAGTGTAGGAACTATCCCTATCCCATGAGATCCATCCATCCACAGTAGAGTTGATCCAGTCCTCATTACGCATAGTGATCTTATAAATCTGATCGAGATCGCCCTCCTACTCAATAATCATGGACGGGTTTAGTATATTGTGCACCTTTTGTTGGATCCAACAGAACAATGACCTAGAACTCCTTTCTTTCGAACGTCCTTCTACGCTTTTTGAGATTAATAATTGTGTCCATATCATAGGCCCAATCAATTCCTAGTAGTGCAGGGTAAGGGTTACTATCATCAACTATCTCGATCACTTCAAAATCAGCCAGAGTGCTTGGTCCTTCAATATCTACCGTCACCCCATACAGGTACCCCATAGGAACGATCTTTTGTTGGTTCACATTGCATAGATAGATAGGATACCACTACAATGCAAGTCTACCCATTCTCTCTCAAGTTTTCTTCGGAAAAACATTTTCATTAGATCCCAAATCAAGAATTACCTAATCCATTTCGTACGCTCCAATCTGCACAGTTAGTCTCATCTCACGACCGTTTCGCTTCTTTCTTTTGCAAACTTTATGTATTGCATGTTGTTATGGCAGAGGTTTCTTTTTGCCAGTACAATTATCGATCAGTTCCTATAGCCCTTCTACTACCTTCCTATCCCTTAGAAGTGTTGAGCGATAAAAAGGGTCTTTTTAACTCCTAATTACCTTCACATTAATTGTCAAGCCAGGGACGAATTTCTATTTCAAGAGTGTACTCAGTCTGAGGTGGCTATTTACTCAAGAGTAATGTTATGAAAGATGTAGTACAGTGCTCAAAATACAAAATTAAATGAATGCTTGAAAAGAAATCTAACTACAACAACATAAACTCAAATACTCTGAAATCCAACTATTTACTCAGCAAACATCAATCGAGGATACAGTAGCAATAACTCACTCCTCTAGAGATTTATATAATTGAAATCAACTAGAACAAGACAATCAATATGAGAATGAGGAAGCAGTAACCAATGTTCTCTACAGTTGACAGCCCTACTTAAAACAATCAAAAGGAAATAGAAATTGAACTAAAGCGGCTATTGAAAGTAAATTAGGAAAACTCTTTAAAAGCAACCTCTTGCAATTAACTAACAGATATGAACAGCAAAGTAAATGGACAACAAAGTGTAATTAAAGGAATTTGAATATCAAACTCTAATTAATGGAAATGAGCAACAACAAAGTCAAATTAATAGCAATCTTTACTCTAAGAATAAATCAGACAGCACAGGGAAATAGAACAGCATTGATTAATGATGGGATATCAAACAACACTGGAAAGTCAAATATAAATACACAATAACTTAACACACAGCACGCCTTAATAGCAATCTGATCTTGGTAATCCCCTTGTCAGTCTTAGTTATAAATAATACAACTGTCTTTTAGAATGGAGCAGCAACATTCATAGATTCAACAATCGTAAGGAAACATAATTTCCAAGATGAATTCAGTAATACCAATGGTCAAATATTACAACATAGATATTCTACAATTGATTAGCAACGGTATCCTGTAAAAACCATTTATATTAGCACTTAAAGAAACAACAATGCTTTGCAAAATTGATATGATATTTTTGTCTTAGAAAATGAGATTACGTGATAGAGATGTGATGTAAAATAATAGAACATACTAGATTACCAAATAAAGTTGATAAGAAAAACCACGCATAAACCGGAAATATAATATACAACAGCAGCAGCATACTCCACCTGAGGCTGGGCCCTCAACCACTAGTAGATGCTACTGGGTTACTTCAGGATCAACGATGGAATGGAAACCAGATTTATATTAAAATATCAAAGGAGAGTTACAGTTGGATTACGACAAGACATCTCTCCATCTCTCAGCCATTATCCATTTTCTCTGCCATCCTCAATTCTGAATCTCTAATTCATCCTCAATTCTCCACCATTTTTCCATCATCATCCCTGATCTCTGTTTTCATTTAAATAGAGAGATCAGAGAGAAGTTACAACAAAGATAATTACAGCATGATTTCTATTAAAAAATTGGATTGTTTCCAACCAATTGATCAACAAGAAAATATATTTCCATCTATCTTTCAACAAGAGCAAGGCGAATTTGGCTTTGCAGCTGAGATTTGGAGGACGGCCGCAACAACAAATCTGAGAAAATTGTGCTCAAAGAACCCTGTGTTTCTCTCAGTACAAGCCGAATTTGGACAAACAGTTCTTTGAATAAAGTTAATTGGGTCCATTATGGACAAAACCCATGTTCCAAATTTTCCAAATTCTCTTCATTTGCTCAGAATCTCAACCGCAAAATTGTCACTTCTTATTCCAGCGAATTTTTGAGTTGGCACATTTAATGGTAAAATCTTCAATCTATAAATTATCTTGGAGGTTAAAAATATTGAATAATGTTACAACTAATTTATCGAAACTATCATTGATAAAATCATTCATAATCATCAATTTATTAGAAATAAAGGAGAATAAATAATATTCATTCATAAGAGCATAAATCATTATAAAATAGAATTATATGATAAATCATGATTAATAACATGATAAAGAAAAGTAAAAATGGATGAAATAAGTGTTAAAAAGGTGGTCTTATTCATGGCCCAATACACCCCCACACCAAATATATTGCATGTCCTCATGCAACAAAAACTGAATATGTTGCATGTCCTCATGCAACCCAAAGACAAAACCCATGTGTTAACCAAGCAATAAAAAATTTGTTCATCCTAGCTCATGAAATGGATAGAACAAATGAATTTTTCCTTAATTAATGAATATTCAATTTTAGAAATCTTGATGAAGGCATAACAATTTTTACAAGTTATGTGCATATGAAGTTGCAGCAAAATATGATATAAGTGACAACAACCTTCATTAACCATTTTCCCAAAGACTACAAACCAGATTTTGTTGAAATGTTGCAAGTAAATTTATAATATATGAATGCCTCTATGATCTAAAAATCAGATCGTTTTGATGCACGGATCATGAGATATAAACAAAATAGTTGTAGGTGATAGTGCATGATTTCCAAAATTTCATGAACCAATTTAACTTGAAATTATCTGGGTACGTATATTTTAATAATACATCTATGTTTTCCAGAAATCACAAGAATTGAGTTCATAGTTTTAAAAATATTATGAAAATCAATTTCTACACTGAAATTGTATGCCTTAAATGAGAATGAAAGCAAAAAAACATCCATCATGCGTAGCAGTTCCTCTCCCTCTCTGAAAAATTAGCATGGCCTCATGTGATACTAGAAAACAAATTGAGGTGGTCGCTACCATATGTTGAATTCTATGCTTGGTGTAAAACAATCATGGAATAAGAGAGGTGTTGAGAATGAATAAGAATAGTAATGGATGATAAGGAATAGGAATGACATGGTCATAAGAAAGAAATGAATGAAAGCGATACTCCCCCAAACCGAAAGATGATATGCCGCTGAAAAATGGGAAGTGGTAAAAACTGTGAAATGAAGGATGATAAATAATGCTCAAAATGGATTTTCATGAAATTCTCCTAAATTCGTAATAAATCAGAAAATTATGCTATTTTACCTCAATTTTTACCTCCAAAAAGATAAATATGGAATGACATATATGTACTGGAAGTTGTTGAAGCTGATGTAGGAAAAGTTGGTGCTGAAAGTGATACAAAAGGTGGAATCCAGGTAAGCACATAATGTCTAAAGAATTGTTCGTGTTCGCGAGTTGCTCGAGCTGTGAATAGAATTTCACCTGCATACTTGTTGTTCTCCTGTAAACAAATCACACTTGTGCATACAATTTTCTTAAATCCATAGTGTTAGGTTTGAATAACAACAGATAAGATGCATGCAAAAATTTCAATTAGAGAAACTTTTGTATACATGCGATACTGATATTTTATCAAATCAACAAGTTATGGCAGAGTGTAGTAATCATATCGCATGCAATCCCATAATGCATACATTCCCCCCTTCAATTGGAAAAGAGATTCCATGACCATAAAGCATATGAAAGGGGTTGTGCTGACGGAAAGGCAAGAGAATGAACAATACAATAGTAAATGAAGCAGAGTACACATATCAATGATAGAACAGCGAGAGTTATGGTTATAATGAGAGCGGAGTGTATAAAGATAGTTACAAATAAAAGATAGGACGCTTTGGATTGATGATAAGTTATGAAAAGAGAAAAATGACAACAATATGCCAAAAAGATGCTTTACTGATGGTATTCTAGCTGAAAAATGATGTGATTGATCAAAAAATAATTTCTCATGCGTAAAGGTTTAAAATATGGAAAAAAACAATTAAGGAAATAATTTCTCTAATAAAAAGAGAGAATAAGAAAAGGGTATTATAGTAATAATTGATGATAATATATAACTTCAATACCATAAGCAGAGCCTCTGCTTCCAGCAGGCATCCATAGCCTCGGCAGGGTTGCTTTTTAACCCATATGAGCCAGGATCCTCAATTTATAAATGGAGAGTTCCAATGTTGTTCTACAGAAGAGATCAGTGTGCTGGCGTGGTAACCATATAACCACACTGCCATTCACTGGGATGTAGCAAAAGTGATCAGGCCGGCTCGTGATGAGACCTCCTATTTCAAGGATAATTTGGCTATCCAATGGATCATAACCCTAGTGTGGTGGCCATAATGGGAATGTCACTTTGTTACAGCCTTATGAACATGGTAGGCTGGCTCGTAATGAGACCCCCTATCCTCCATCTGTGAACAAAATTTTGTTGTTATTACACATTTTTATGATAAAAAGAGGGAGGCTCAGGACTCCTTAAGAGCAGGGATGGTGGAAGAAGTTGAACATGTCAATGGAAAAAATTATACCCATAATCTTATTTATTACAGACAGAGAAGATTATAACCAAGAAGGATGGAACTAGCATGGTATTAAGGTGATCAATCAACATCATGTTCAACAGAAAACAATGCAGTAAAGTAGTATATAAATAATTGTATCTAGGGGTGATTTTAGGGGCGAATGTTCGCCCTTTGGCGAAATTAAGGGATTTTAAATTTTTAGTGGGCGAATATTTTGTATCATAGTACATTTTTACAAATCACCTCAAATAGCCCACCTTATTTTAAGGGAGAGGGTAAAAAAGGTAAATTTAGCCCTTGAAATTAGGAGTTACAACCTTCCATTAGCCCATTTTCAAGAATAGGTTTTATTTAAGTGAATCCTATGGGCCAAAGGCCCAAATACCATATTTATAAAAGAGGTATGGTAAATTAATAAAAATATAAATAAATGAGATGCATACCAAAAAAGAAAAAATACACACAAAAAGGTGTTGTTCCCTGTAGGGAACAACAAAAAATGCATGTGAAAAAGTGTTGCTCCTTGAGAGGAATAACAAAAAAAAATGTGAAAATTTTGTTCCTTTTGAAAAGGAACATTAGAAATGTGAAAGTGTTGTTCCTTCGGAAAGGAATAGCGAAAATGTGAAAGTGCAAAAGTGTTGTTCCTTTCAGAAAGGAACAACAAAAACGTGAAAGTGCAGAAGTGTTGTTCCATTTCGAAAAGGAACATCAAAAAGTGAAAGTGCAGAAGTGTTGTTCCATTCGAAAAGAAACAACAAATGTGAAAGTGCAGAAGAGTTGTATTTATGAATGGTATGGTAAATTAATAAAAATATAAATAAACGAGAGGTATGGTAAACAAATAAAAAAGGAATAGCAAAATGTGAAAGTGCAGAAGTGTTGTTCCCTTTGATATTAGTATTAATAAAAATAAAAATGGCACATGGTATTGACCCATGGTATTCACCAAAATGGCACATGGTATTGACCCATGGTATTCACTTGGAATGTAGCCATTCAAAAACGAACAACAAAACATAAAAATGCAGAAGCACTGTTCCATTTCAAAAAGGAACAACAAAACGTGAAAATGCAGAAGCACTGTTCCATTTCGAAAAGGAATAGAAAAACGTGAAAGTGCAGAAGCGTTGTTCCATTTCGAAAAGCAACAGCAAAACGTGAAAGTGCAGAAGTTTTGTTCCATTTCGAAAAGGAACAACAAAATGAACCGTGGAAAAGGAACAACTGACGCAAAAGGTGTTGTTCTTTTGAAAAATGAATAGCAAAACGAAAATGTTGTCCCTTTGGAAAAAGAACAACAAAAACAACAAAAGTGCACACAGATGTTGTCCCCTCAGAAAAGCAGCAGCAAAATGCACGAGCATAAAATGAAAGCACGCAAAAAATGAATTAGTTGTTCACTATATTGATGTTGAGGATGGGTTAGAGTTTGAATGAAGCAACACCTAAAACACAAAATATAAGAGAGATAAAAAAAGAAACAACATTTTATTTAAAAATAGTATTAAAATAAATTAATTAAGTTACAACAGCTATGATGTTATGTAAAAAAATGATCTCTTTAAAAAATGTTTTGGCAACAGTGACGAGACATGAATCTTTAAATGGAAATCAATTCTTCATTTCTTCTATTATGAATCCATTGGGTAATGAGTTGGATTCAATTCCTTTGTTTCATTTAAAATTTCTTTCAAAAATCACTCATCCATAAGTTGACCTTCTTTATTTTCCCAAGACGTGCAAAAAACGAGTATCTACCTGCAATAAAACATTAAATCATGGAGAAAGAGAGGTGCGCGGGCTCCCTTAATCCAAGAATTATGCAAAAAAACTAACAAGTAGTTACTCTGTAGAACAAATCCATGGAGAAAATAACAAAGTAAAATTTATTTGTTACATGCGGGAGAGCAGTGGCCAATCATGCTAACCTGCAGTGTTTTAATCACAACTTCTTTGTTTTTCGTCCAAATTGAGTGATTCTAAATCTAGATGAGAGCTAATTCAAAGGTGTATCTCCAATAGAAACGGGTTTTAAAAAATCAATGATATGATATGTCAATTTTAGTTAGAACAACCTGCATAATAGAGCCATTTTCAAGATATGGCTTCACGTATACACATACCCAAATGTGAAAAATGCATATTAATGAAAATTAGGGTATGAGAAGCCAAATCCCCTTGAAAAAATGGTATCAAAAACTATTGAAGCATAGAGTGATGTTGTAAACAAATGATGGAGTGAAACCAATCTTCAATGTATCTGTTACTTTCTTGATTTCTCATATCCATCAGATCATGAAGTTCTTGAGATTTTAAAATAGCTTGTTGGTACATACTATAAGAAACCTCATTTTCTTCCATAGCTTCTACAATTTTTGAATTTTAAACATTATGAATCTCATTGTAAGTTTTCTCTGATGGCGCATGTGAGATAGAATGGGTGGGAAGGGTGGGTAAATTTGGCAATTCAACATTGTAAGCATTTTGTACTTGTTTATTGTGGTGAGGGTGTGGAATTAGTTGAGCAGGAAAATGTGTAAGGAATGGAGCATTGTGATGATGTGGTTGGTTGGGTTAAGTGGATAAATTTGATATGCAAGCAGGATTTTGTGGAAGAGCTGGTGGAAAATATGGAGAATATGTTTGTGCTACAAGATGAGGGAGAGTAGTCATGCAATCATAAGGTGAACCATGCCAAACTTGAGATTTGTGGGGGTTATATTGAGATGGACATGGCTGCCCTAACACATGAGTATTCCATAATGAATTATGCAACTAAGAGAATGGAGAAGAAGTGTTTTGAACCATAATTGTAGGCCATGATTTCCATGGTTTTGACCTTGTTGCAACTTCCTCATCTCTTTGATATGCTACTTCCATCCTAGATAAGGAAGAGTGAGTATTTATGGGATGCTCCTTTCGGTCATGAGGGCAAAACACTTCATCAAATTCTTCATTTTTTTGAACCTACAAAACATCCAATTTTTCATTTAGAGAGCTAATAAAATCAACTTTAAAATTTTCAAATAAAACATTGATTTCAGCTCTTATGTCTCCTATTCTTGTAGTAGATTTGGAAAAGAAAGAACAAACATATCTAGAATTCTTACCAGCCTTGGAGATTCCTCTTGAATACCTTATGCACAACTCACAAACATCATCATATGATAATTGAAAAACATCACCTTTTCCTATCAGATTTAAGAGTTCTAAAAATTCATCTTTGATCCCTTTAAGAATGAGTGTTTTTAAGATCTCTTTTTCCAAATGCTTATGTTTTGATTTTTGAAGGCTATATTGAAATCGATCTACATAGTCCTCCAAAATTTCATCTTCCCCTTGTATCATATTGAAAATATCTTCATTGACCTTGCAATAGTCTTGGTACTTCTTCAATAATATGTTCTTCATGTGCTCCCATGTTTGGATGCAGTTCTCACCTAGGCTCATGAACCATCAGAGAGCTGCTTCTTTTAGAGTAAGAGGAAACACTTTCAACTTTTGATCGTTAGTACAATAATCATATCCTCTACAAAGTATTTCAAACTCAAATAAAAATGCGTCTGGATCTTTATTTGTCAAGCCATGAAAATTTGGTAGAGAAGATGGGGGAATTATGTGCATTTATTTCACTCCTCCTAGATCTTTGATAGGAAATTCAAAAGTAGAAATATGAGCCATTTCTTACCATAATATAAGATGTTCTTGATGTGTTTATTTGAGGCTCCTCCTTCAAATGTTTCTATCAACTGGTTAGTGAAATGGGTGGTGCTTACATCACCACTTGAGAAAAATCATGAGATTTGTTTTTCAAAATTTATATATTTTTTTTTCTAGTCATTCACACAAAAATTCAAACATTTATTTCTACTTGAAGAAATTTTTTGAACAATTCTGCTGGAAAATGGGTGGGGGAGCAGGGCTTCTACATGCTCCGTACGTAGGTTCTTACCTTCCATTTTTAATACCCAATTCTCTCCTAGCAGGCACTCATCAGATGCACAGTACTCCTTAGAAATGGTTACACTCTCCCAGGCAACGGCACCAAAATGTGGAGCGATAGAAAGGTGTCTTTTTACTTCCTAATTATGTCACATTAATTGTCAACCTACAAAAACCCAGAAATGTTTGGCCCAATTTGGACTTCCCAAAATTAACCCCAAAAGGCACTATGCGATCCCCAACAATTCTACACTATACATTGCAAAGATACGACTGAAAGCCCCACCCCCTGTATTAGAAAATTCTAAAAATTTATATTTTGGACATCAAAATTTCACCCTTCACAAATTGGCCCTCCATGAAATTCAAATATTGTTAATGTGGTTGATCCTATCAATCTCCGCTCTCCAAACTAGAAAAATCCTCCTCTAATGGCCCTCCAATTGAAATCCCAGCAACTCAGCTACTAAATCCTTCTATCAAGCATCCCCACAATCAACTCCAGCAATGACTGTATAATCCTAGGAAATGTCTATGTAGACCCAACCAAAGAAATATGTCTTGCTGAGAAGGGCACTTTCAACTCCCATAAATTCTCTTCCTTCACCTGTTATGAATATGTTGTATATGCATTTCTATGTACATATGGTGTTGTGTGCATGATTCTACATGTGTTTATGTGCGCATGTGGTGTTGTCTACATGTTGTGCATAAAGTGTTATGTGTAAATGGTGTTGTGTACATGTCGTGCATATGGTGTTGTGTACATGCAGTGTCGTGTACATGTCATGTATGTGGTGGTGTAAGTTTAGCATTGAGTACATATTTTACTGGTGGTACGATGTACATGTGGTGTTGCATACACATTATGTAGGTGGTGCCATGTACATGTGATGACGTGCACATGTTTTACACATTGCAGGGTGTGCTTTGTAAGAGTGGTACTGTGTATGTGTTGTACAGATGGTACTGGTGTACATGTGGCATTGTTTACATGTTGTACATGTTTGGTTACGGGCATGGGGTACTATTTATGTGCATTGTGTAGTCATGGTACTTTGACACGTCTACTCAATATGTTGTACTCTCTATATGTATATGTATTGTGCAGTGGTGTACACATACACTTATACCTAGTGTACAACACAACACAATACATGCACCTACAGCCTATAGGCGCATGTATTGTGTTGTGTTGTACACTAGGTATAAGTGTATGTGTTCTGTGTCAAGTGTAGATATATGTATTGCATGGTATTGCATGTCATGTGTGGTTGTATGTGTGTGATGTACACTATGTGTATCCGCATGTGGTTGAAGAGAAGGCACTATATCCTTGGCTGGACAAACGCTCTTAAGCCCTTAGTGGGTTGAGTTACTAGTGATGGGGCCTTAGTTGGACAAATACTCCAGAGCCCTTGGTGGGTTGAGTTACTAGTACTGGATTGTTGGTTGGAGAAAAATTCTCGAGCCAAGCATAAGAAGTGGGCTGAGTTACTAGTTGTGGAGCCTTGGTTGGAACAAATGCTCTAAAGCTCTAGAAGGCTTTGGTAGAGACCAATATAATGATGGTTTTGAGATGTCCCATTGTGAGTTGGAATCATTGTTTGATGGTTAAGGTGGTTTTCCCTCTAGAACCCTCAATGGTTTTGATTGGTGATTTTTATGAGATCCCAAATTCATGCTTGGAATATTGCACCCAGGGAGTGGCTCAAAGAAATATTAGGTTCAGTCATGTCTATGATTGGGTGGTATGTGGAAGTATGACTCGGTGATATTTGATTATATCATTAGTCATACCACTGAAAAACTTATTCTTCAAAGAAGTCAAATAAATATTGTATATTATAATTTGTTAATTTTTTTGCAATTTTATTACATTATTAAAAAAACATTTCAATTACTTTCTTAAAAGGTTAAAAGGTGTAAAAGCTATTTGTAAATATGTTACTCCATAATTTCTAATTACACATTAAAAAAATTAGATTCCTTTGAACTCATTTATATATCCATACTTATATTACTACAAAAATATATAAATATTTCCATACTAATATTCTTAAAAAACATTTAAATAAATATTTACTATGTTTTACTAAATTTTATTTGAATATATTATAATTTATTAATCTCTATAATTTAATTACATATTAAAAAGACATTTCAATTATTTTGAAAAAACCAAATTATAAATCAAATTCAGAAAATCGTATATGATATATAAATTTATTAATCTTTACAATTCATCATATCATTAAAAAGATTTTCAATTATTTTATAAAACAAATTATTAATATAATTTATTAATTCTTTTACAATTTCATTATTCATTAAAAAGATATTTCAATTATTTTATAAAACAAATTATTAAATCAAATCCAGAATTTTCGAAACATCACATTTCAAGTTTCAAAAGTGAAATCTGATGGGCATCTTCTAAAGCAGAACTATTCAACACTTCGCAACCATAATTTTTAACACCATCGTCCTTATTAAATATCCACCAGGCATACCTTGCAGAGAGACCGGAATTGAATCCCATAGATTGTACAACAACTAGGAGTATATCGTGCTCATTTATATCCCAACATCTTATCCTAGCACTTAGATATTCAAGTCCAGGATATTCAGCTTCAGGAACCTTCCATCTGAGTTTTGGGAGCTGAAGTTTGAAAGGATCAACTTGTTGAGTGTGCTCACTTTTCCGGCACTCAATTTGCCTCCATCCAACGGTCAAGTCATCCATTGCGTAAATATTTCCAATGGGATGGTTACCCATAGCGTTAATATTATCCATAGCTTTGATATTAGTCTTATCAAGAGGATAGTAATATTCCGGGACGTGAGATATTGCATAGAGTGTTCCTGACTTGGAGGATATCATACATCTCCCTCTATCTTCCATAACCCGTTTACTGCGTGTGTGCAACCCAGAATGTCTGGGGAAAAAGCCCTTGAAACTACGAGCAAAAGCTGTGTTCTCATCGCCTCCAATAACCCACATGTTCCTCTGAAAATCGAAGTGCGTAGGAACTACCCAGTCCATAATATTTACTATATACAACTTTCCTTTCCATGGGACGGCTGTATGATAGCGTGTGAACCACGTTGGATACTGTGGGAGAACTGACCATCTTTCAATGTTTACGTCTAATGACAACATTGATGTACCACGTAGATGGTGCAACAACACTATCAACCGATCCCCTACTACTACGTTCATAATCGGTTTCAAAAATATCTGTGGGAGTTGTCGAATTATTGCGGAAGTATCCAATGCCCGGAAAGCCCTATCGGAATTAAGCTCTGCATTTAGAATGTAACAAAAGGGATCCTCCCAATCAAACTTATTCCACCAAATAATTTTATGTCCGACCACTTCTACAAAGGTTCTTGAGCTGAATCGATCTTCTTCTGTCGGCGACGAATGCGGAATAGTTAAAGACGTGAACTTATGTGGAGGGAAGGGTGACAACCTCTTGTCCCGGATGGCGCACTCGATAAATTTCATTTCACTAACGACACCGTAATCAATCAAACGGAACAGAAGACTGCATTTTCTTGGCGACGGAGGGGCAGCGTCAACCAAATGTCGAAGTCTATTTGCAATAAGTCCCGGCCTGGCGTTCACAATGATGCTCCTTAGACGCCGGTCAAGAAGTGGAATAATTCGATGGCTTATGAGATCATCGTTAATAAGATTGAAAATTTCCATGGCCGTTGAACTTTCACTAATTTGTCGAAATCTTGGTGGCAGCAGATCCAAAATCTCTTCTGACTCGTGGTCGTCTTCTTTCGCATTGTGGATGTTAGAGGTTTCCATGTTATCACTTATAAATTATCGCTTGCCCTTGTCGTAAAAAGAATCTCCAGTCTGATTGCGAGCGATTAGTATGAAATACATTAAGAATCACCAATATATCTTCTATTTATATAGGGTTTTAATATTTGTATCAAGCGGGTCCAGCTCCGTTGAGAAGGACGTGTCGGTTCATGTAACACACCACATGGTGTGCCTTTGCTGGCACAAGTCCTTTTAAATTGTGTGGGTTATTTAGTTTAAGTATTAGTTTTTGATATGTGATTTTCTCTATTGACGTTATAAATTTGAAGTGGGTTGATATGGTGTAAAGGGAATGCAAACGCAAATCCTGCTTTGCAGGTTGGAGATGTTACAATTCCTCACCACTGCTCCTGAATTCGCAAGTTAATATTGTGTTATTTTTATGTGACTTCAATTTTAAACAGCTCGTCTTACGGAAAGGGCTCGGCTCAGTCATTTCAGCTAGAGGCCGATTTTCTCGTCAATGAAGATTGGAGGTTGGAAATCCTTCAGATTATATATATTTATATATATATATATATTATATATATATGCAAAACAAAACCACGATTGGACGGATTTCCCAAAGCCTGAGATTGAAATGAATCTTCCTCTAAAACAAAACCACGTTGTACGGAATTTCCATGGTAGTTAATATATACCATGAATCAATGTATCGATAGCTTGATGTTAGTGGGTCCGGTGCATTAATGATCTTTTCTTCAGGACTTATTCATGACATATTCTTGTAGACAACAACGATTTCTCAAAACAGGGATTCAGATGGGTTTTTTGGTAGTCTCCTCCTCCTTTTGATGATCTTCGCAGAGCGTAAATTGTTGTATAAAGCCGTGCTATTATTTTGAATACATGATCATCCCTTGGGTGCATACATTTGAGCAGGGTATACATGCTTCCAAATTTCAACAAAATTATCCAGGAAGATGGTTTCATGTGCTGCTTTATGAAAATGTTGATCATATTGTCTTTTAGGAATTCCCCCTTGCTTGTAATTTTTTCTTTGTTGATCATATTGTCCCTTATGAATTCTCTTTTTGTTTGTAACTTTTCTATGCCTTACTGGATTTTTCTGGTTTTATCTATTTCCATGAATGTTTACATATTTACTTTGCCTTGCTTATATCTAGGCTTATTACTTATTAATTTTCTCATTAGAAGCATATCCTTGGCACTCCTAAATTGAGCTACATAAGCCTCAGTGGAAATAGTATCTTTGCAAGCATACGCACAAAGTTAAGTTGCCTCAAGAAATGGGTGGTTATTGATTGATGTAACATTTTTTTTATAGGTAATTCTCCATTTGAGCTCAAGAAGGTAAGGTTGGAAATTTCAGGTGTCTCAAAATACTCTCTTTTTGGGGTCATTCCCTAGATATTGGTAACATGTTGAGTTTTAGTAACTTGTATCTTAGAACAAATTAGTATTTAGGCATATTTCCTAAGAAATTGGTAACAAGTGAAATTTAAAAAAATTATGTGTAACTACTTTACTCCCTTAGAGGGAACATTCCCAATGACATATCTTAGCTAGTGAACAACTCCATTGAACTATGAGTTTTGAATATAAAAAATGCACAAATCTTAGAACTTCGATTCTCTCTAATTCCTTAATCAACACTCTTTTAGATAGAGAGCTTACCTATATTATCATTGTTTGTAAATAAAATATAGCTGGGTAGATCTCTAACTCTTTGGTTACAACAAAGGGATGAAACTAACTCCATTTTGTTCACTAAAAGCTATTATACTCCACCCATTCCTCTAGAGTTAGGAAAGTGGATCTCTATAAATAATACCAGCCTTAACAACAATCATTTAATATGACACATTCCTAGGGAGCTTTGCAATGCCAAATCTCTTAGAGAGATTAAAAATACCCCCGGCTATTATCCCACGGAACCACAAGACCTTCCACTTGGAGACCAAACCACCCAATCCTAGAAAAGAGGAAGCGGATCCCCTTTCCTATAGGGGCATTAGACACAACTTCATCAACTACAAGAACATCACAAAACATATAGTAACAAAAAATATGTTAACTCAGAGAATTCATTATCATGTAGGTTAATATCCAATGATTGTTTTGGATGTGGATACAAGCAACTTGGCATTCCCAAACCTTAAAAAATTATGGAATTCAAGCACCTTTATGGAGTTGGAGTTAAGTGCAGAGAATTATTTTCTTAATGGAAGTCTTCCTTCCCATATAAATGAGGTAAGTTCATTGCATTCATTGATTATGTGGTGAGAAATTCTCTGAGAAACTTTCCAATGCATTAGTCTCATCACTCTTGATTTGGAAAATATTCATGTCATTGGATTAATTTCCAAAGATTTTTAAGATCACCCACAAAACTAGATATGACGATTTATCCCTTCCCAAATATCAACATATTCCCAATAGATTGCAATCTCTTATTCAAGCTTTGTGTAGTATCTTGCACTCTTTGATATGACATGGAATCTACTTTGAGGGACCATCATAAATGAAATTGGAAATTTCATTTTGTTTGTAGATTTTATTTTTAGCAATAATAAGCGTACTAGTGACCACATAAATTTAATGCTTGAAAAATTTGACTACACTAGATCTCTCCCTTACCACCCCATTACATAGATTCCAATAGGGCTTGAAGAGTTTTTGGGTATTTAAAGGATGTACTTGAATTCAATTAGCCTATGAGCCGAATTCCTACTACTTTAGGAGGTATTAGTAGCTTGGTGAAGTTGTAATTTGTTAGCAATAAACATAAAAAGTCATCAACTTGCTGGTTGGATTCATTCCCAACCCACTATTTGGGCTATGATCTTAGGTGACTTCCCTCCCATATACGCATCAATGAGGGTCTCTGGTCTTTCTCCCTCTCTTGGGGGTCTTCATATGCTCTCTTCATGTCTTTCTCCATCTCTTGCATTATTCTCTGCTGGAACTTCCCATTTGCCCAACTGTCTTTTTACCAATGCCTCTATTGCTCTTCTTAGTCACTTATTTTATGTCTCTCCTCATTCTTGCATTGTCGCTGTTGTTGTTTCCTTCTCCTATTTTGCTTTCCTCTATGTTCTTCCTTGCCTTTACACTCTACTTAATGCACATCATGATTAAACCTAAAACATTACCATGAGAAGTATATAGCACCCAATCTATCTTACATATAGTTGAGCCATCCTTGGTATCTTGCTATCATTCCCCTCAACCTCCCCCCTGCCATCTATTGGATTTTCTCTTTTCTCACCATCAATTATATTTTTCTCAGGTTAGTCTCTCCCTGTAGAGGTTCACATGAGAGGTCTTCCATAGACAACCTATCACGGAGACCACTAGGGGGGACTATGTCCCTGTTCTACTGCGAGGTAGTTTTACCATAGAAAGATTACCGGTAGAACTATAAGGGAGGACCAAGTCCATGTTATGGATTGCACAAGGTAATTTCATTCCATTCTCACTTCTCTCTACATTTACTCTAATTGAACCTCTGATTTTCCTCTCGATTCTACTAAGGAAATTCTAGGTATGCTTCTCATAGGATGTGTTATCCCTTGCCTTATCTCTTAAGGCTTCCATAATGGATTCCTCCCTATTCAAGTTATCTGCGCAATAACTTCGGAGCCTGAGGAGCCACCTGGCCTGAGTGGAATTCCTCAGAACTTCACCCTTGCCACGTTGACTCTTCTCTCCCCACCCTGCCTCCTCTTTATATGCCTTCTTTAGGGCTGGAATTTTGACTCTTGATTCTCTCACTCTTTCGACCTCACTCTCTACCCAGGTGGTGTTCCAAGAGATCTTGGTTTCAACTCTTTCAAAGTCTAGACCTTTCTCGTTATCATTCCCAAATATTATTGAATTTGAAATAACTATAATTTTGTGGTTTAGGAAATGGAGAGAAACATACCTTCTATAAGAGTTAATGGAACTACTTCCCCAGTCTATGTTGTCGTCTTGCATTGGTCACCTTCCTCTACTCCTACTCTCGCTCTCACATTTGGCATGCAACTAACATCTATCTCTTTGTCCTTTTATTTTATCTCCCTTTCCCTACTTCGTTTCAACACACCTACCACCTGTCCTTCTAATTTACTCACTGCCCTTTTCCTCCTTCCTCGACCTCAGAATGATGGCCCTCCATCCCTTCCCACTCTGACTCCCATTAACTCCCCTATGCCTATGGCTACTCCTGCCGTGAGTGTCGATTTTAACCCCATACAGAAATTACCTGCATACGAATTCTAAAACATAGAAAATAAACAATGCGAGAGCATAACACATGAAACACATATACATAGAGATTTCCCCTGAATCCCAAAACTAGGACTACCAGCTTGATTTTTCATTATTTTCCTTTTAATGTTATAATACATATTTATACATGCCGAAGAATCCAATACCATGGACTGAAAACCATCGCATCCACTACCATGGACTAAAAACCATCATGTCCAAAAAACATGTGCGAAAATCATGCACAAAACCATATGTGGGTCCACCCAACCTAACATAGGATCCAAAACCAAAATTTTCTGGAGCGCTGCCCCAGACCCCATAAACTAGGGTTACGGATACATCTCCAACCCCCTGTAATCCCCCGCCCCTCCTGCTCCTGCTACACAATAAACACAATGGATGGGGCCTCCTCGCCCACTCTAACCCCATGATTAACTACTTGGGCTAGTCATGGAAAGAATATAACACAACCCAACATTCTCCGACTTCTTGTTTTCTTTCCACAAGGGGCCACAAGAGAGCTCAGTCATTTTTCCAGCCATGAAATGCCCATTGTCTCTCTACACCAAGAGAACTTCTCAGAGCTCACTGATTTTGTCAATGCATCTATAATATTCTTCAAAGCGTCCACCTTTAATAGCAGCACCTTTTTGTATTCTATCATACCCCTCACAAAGTGATACTAAACATCAATGTGCTTTGTCTTTGAATGATATGTGAGGTTCTTTGCCAAGAAAATTGCACTTTGGTTGTCACAGTCTATCCTTATAGCTTTCTGTATTAACCCCATACTTGAACACAATCTTTGTAACCAAACTTATTCCTTGCTTGCATAAGTGGCTACCATGTATTCTACCTTTGTAGTTGATATTGCCACTAGATATTGTTTCTTACTCATCTAACTGACTGCACCTCCAAATAGGTTAAACACATACCCACTGGTAGGTCTTCTCTGCTTTAAATCTCCAACCCAGTCTGCATCAACAAAGCCATGGATATTCAAAACTTTATCCAATCCTGGTCTTCCTTGGTACCACAAACCATAATCACTAGTGCCACAAAAGTACTTGAAAACCCACTTCCTTGCTGTTGAATGCTCTTTCCTTGGTTTTGACATAAACCTGCTAAATACTCCCACTGCATGTGTAATGTCTACTATAGTACTGACCATTGCGTACATCAGGCTACCAACTGCACTTGCATATGGAATACGAGACATATCCTCTTCCTCTTCTTGTGTCTTAGGACACTGTACATCAAATATATTTACACCTATAGCAATAGGAACCTTCACCCGTGTACTATACTGCATATTAAACCTCTGCAATATTATCTCGACATACTTCCTCTGGTTTAACCAAAGCTTCGTCTTTCCCCAATCTCTTTCAATTTCCATTCCCAAAATGTAGTTTGTAGCACCAAGATCTTTCATGTCGAATTTGGAGGACAATTGGGTCTTCAAATCTCAGATAATTTCTTTTTCATTTCCAACTACCAACATGTCATCCACATACAAGACTAGATAAATAACACGGTCACCAATTAATTTAAAATACGCAAAGTGATCTGCTTTGCTTCTGGTGAAGCCAAGTCCCCATATAAATGTACCAAATTTCTGATACAACATCCTTGGTGACAGTTTTAACCCATACATAGACTTCGTTAACTTGCATACCAGTTCCTTCTTACCCGTCACTATAAAGCCTTCAAGTTGCTTCATGTATATTTTCTCTTCCAGATCCCTATGAAGAAATGTTGTCTTCACATCCATCTGTTCTACCTCAAAATCAAAAGCAGCAGCAATAGATAAAAGTAATCCAATAGAAGTTACCTTGGCAACAGGAGAAAAATATCACCAAAATCAATTCCCAGAACCTGGGAATAACCTTTTGCTACCAATCGATCTTTGTTCTTCTCCACCTTTCCCTCTGCATTTGCCTTCTTCTTGAACATCCATTTTCTACCAATGGGTTTCCCTCCAGCTGGCAACTCCACCAGATGCCAAGCCTAATTTTTGTGCAAAGATTCCATTTCATCAACAATGGCCTCTTTCCAAAGTTTGCCATCCTCTGAATCTACTACTTCCTTCACAGTTCTAGGATCATCGTCAGTAATAGATAAAGAAAAAATTGAATAGAAAGAAGATGAACTATACCTTTCTAGCTACCTTCTTTCTCGAACTGATCTTCTCACTCTCGGGGTTTGTGTCTCTTCATCTTCTGATTCCTCCTCTACTGTAGAGTCTGATTCTTCCTCCTTAAGCTCAAACTCTATCTTCTCAGGTTCCTTTCATTGCACTTCATGTTTAATAACATCCTTCACCTCTCTGAACACCACATCTCGGTTGTACACAACGTTCCTTGTTATTGGGTTCCAAAGCTTATAACCTTTTAAACCATCCTTATACCCAATAAAGATGCACTTTTCAGACTTATTATGCAACTTGGTTGGTTTCTTCTTTGGAACATATACATATGCATCACATCCAAATACCCTTAGATGTGAAAGAGAGGGTTTCTTACCAGTCCATACCTCTTGTGGATTCTTATCCTCCCATGATGATGAAGGTGATCTATTGAATAGGTAACATGCTATCTCCACTGCCGCTACTCAAAATTCATGTCCTAACTTGGCACCACTAAGCATGCTTCTTCCCCTTTCGATCAACGTCTTTTTCATTCTTTCTGCAACTCCATTTTGCTGAAGTGTATATGGAATATTCTTCTTCCATGCTATGGCACACTTCTTATAGAATTCTTCAAATTCGTTACTAGAAAACTCTCCACCATTATCTGTCCTCAACACCTTTATCTTCTTCTCTGTTTCATTTTCCACCAAAGCCTTAAAGTCTTTACACCTGTCAAAGACTTTAGATTTCTTCTTAAGGAAATATATCCATATATTCCTTGAGAAGTCATCTATAAATGATACATAGTACACAAAATTACCTAGTAATGGAACCTTCACAAGACCAAACACATCATTGTGCACAAGCTCTAATATCGCTTTCACCCTCTTACTACCAGAGGGGAAACTCACTCGATTCTTCTTCCCATATACACAATTTTCACAAAAATCAAAATCCAGAGAGTTATTACTCCTACCTTCTACCATACCTCTACCATGAAGTATTCAAAGGGCCTTCTCTCCAATATGTCCAAGCCTTTAATGCCACTACGTGGTCTTTTCTCCAAAGACCATTATATTTTCTACTCCACTTTTAGGAACCACAGGAATGTTGCACCCATCAATAACAATGATACCTTGCAGCTTGTGCAGAGTTCTAATTCGAACTCCCCGCATCAATACTAGTGCTCCCTGAACCATTTTGTAGGTATCCTTCTCAAACATTGTTTTTATGCCTGCATCATCTAGCTTGCTTACATAAATCAAATTTCTAGCCAATGCAGGAATATGAAGAACACCTGAAAGTGTTCTAACCCTTCCACCTTGCAACTTCAACTTTACCTTTTTTCGTGACCAATGATTCTAGCCTTCCTATCATCCCCTAAGAAGACATCACTAACATCGTATTTCTCATACTCGCAGAACCACTCCCTATGGGGAGTGAAGTGAAAGGATGCACCTGAGTCAATCAACCAAGCCTCATGATCTACATGTGTACTTGAATAAGCCAAGTACACATCCCCACCTTCATATGAGGTGGTTTTAACCTCTGCATAAGGAGCGTCATCAAATCCCTTTCCTTTCTCAAGAGATTTAGATTTATAGTCCCTTTTGTAGTGCCCTTCCTTTCCACATTTCTAGCACACCACCTTTATAGGTTTTCCTGGAGATTCAGATCTCCCTCTAGATTTAGATCTCCCACTCAACGACTTATTGTTATTTCTATTTTGGGACCATCCTCATACAGACAAGGGAGCACCATTCTAGGTATCCATATTTTTTCCATCTCATCTCGTCCGTTAGCAAGGATTTGACTATTTCATCAAATTGCAAGGTAGTTGCATTACCGCCTATTGCAATAACTAGACTATCCCATTGATTTGGTAGAGAACACAACAAACTGATGCACTTATCTTCATTTGAAATTTTAATATCAACAAATGCTAATTGACTTACCACAATATTAAACGCGTTCAGATGCTCTGTCACCTAGTCTCCATCATTCATCCTCGGGTTATACAACTTTTTCCGCAAGAAGAGTTTATTCACCAGAGACTTAGATTGGTACAAAGTCCCTAACTTGTCCCACAAAGCCTTCATCGTAGCTTCCCCTGACACATTCAACAATACTGAATCTAAGACACACAATTGTATTTTTCTCTTTTCCTTCCGATCCAACTTCTTCCATTCTTCATCGGACAGACCCATTGGTTTAGTACCCAGATCTACCGTGATCCACTGATCTTTATCCACCAACATATCCTCCATCTTGAGTTTCCACAACTCAAAACTTAGACCATTAAATGTCTCAATCTCTATCTTTCCACTGCTTGCCATATTCTTTCCCCACCAGAATCGATCTCACAGATCTCCCACTGAACAGGGTCTACCGCAGGCCCGAACGAAACCCCTCAGCAACAAAGGCATCCCCTTGAATCTAAAATTACTCTGATACCAAATATATTTTTTAACCCTGTACCAAAATTACCTCCATACGAATTCTAAAACATAAAGAAAAAACAATTTCAGAGCATAACACATAAAACACATATACACAGAGATTTCCCATGGATCCCAAAACTGGGACTACAAGTTTGATTTTTCATTATTTTTCTTTCAATTTTATAATACATATTTATACATGTTGAACCATCCAATACCATGGACCGAAAACCATCGCATCCCGAAAACATGTGCGAAAATCATGCACAAAACCATAAGTGGGTCTGCCCAACCTAACATAGGGTCCAAAACCAAAATTTTCGGGGGCGCTGTCCCAGACCCCATAAAGTAGGGTTACAGGTACACCTCAAACCCCCTGTGACCCCCACCACTACATAATCGGTGCAACGAAAGGGGGCTCCTCCCCCCCTCAATCCCCCTGTTAACTACGTGGGCTAGTCATGGAAAGAATATAACACAACCCAACAGTGCGCCCTTTTCCATTATCATGCTACTCGCTCACATCATTCTACCTGGTCTTCTGTTGGCTCACATGCCTTCCTCTCTACCTTCATTTATTGGCTCCACTTGCCTCTTCTCAGGGCTTGCTCCCTCCCTGCCCTGTCCTTCCACCTTCCCTTCCTATTGTCCTCTTCCTCCAAATCCAAAGAGATACCTATCCTTGTGATCGTGTGGATGATATATATGATCTCCACTTCCCATCACTACTCGCCCACCTCCTCTTCTCTACAACACCCCAATCAAGGGTTCTCCTTCGGCTCCTTGTATTTTTCTAGTATTTACACCGATTTCTTCATTTATTCCATTTGTGATAACCCTTCTACTTTTATATCTACGTTTCTACCTACGTCGTCACATCATGAATTTTCCAA
Organism: Pinus taeda; assembly: GCA_000404065.3. NCBI lineage: Eukaryota > Viridiplantae > Streptophyta > Pinopsida > Pinales > Pinaceae > Pinus > Pinus taeda. Next base: position 68,778 of record APFE030956854.1, on the reverse strand, counting down.
ATTTTCCTCTACCACATTTCCCATCCTTCGGACCTGTGTTGGTATAATGTATCCTATCTGACATATTAGCTTGTCGACCTCTTGGACTAGCCATGTAGTCCTTGAGCTTTGGCTTATTCATTCTCACTGCGTTCCTTGATGTAGCTACTTCACCGATTTTATCACCATTTTCGAGTATCCTTCTACTTGTTGTCTTTGGAATCATTCTCTTATAGCAATTTCCAGTGCCCTTTTTAGACCATGAAGCTCTGCTTCGTTGTTGGTCTCATTGCCACAGTCCATAGCATAAACTCTAAGAATTTTCCCCTTGTCACCTCTAAATAATCCTCCTATCCCCATCGTACGAGGGTTCCCTTTTGTACCTCCATCGAAATTAAGTTCGATAAATTATTTCTGAGGCCATTTATAGTAATTTTCAGACTCTCAATTAGGGTTATGGTGCTTTGATAAGGATGTTTTTTGCATACTAGGTTTCAATTTCATGCCTTTCATTATTCTTTCTCGCTGTGGATTGCTTTTCCAATCCTCCTCATACAATTTCTTTGCCAGTATTGTCTATCTTATGTTCTGTATTATCTGATCCCATTTTCCTACTTCATGTTGGCTTGTGGGGGCCTGACCTAGGTTTGAATTTGATTACTATTAGCCTTTTCGGTAACAGTCTGTAGAGCGCGGACTCAGGTCTCACCCAAAGTAGTATGGGGGAGTGATGGAACTAGGTTTCTGCACCCTTGAGATGTCTTATTTGTTGATGTGATCCAATTGAGAGTTTTCTCACAATTGTTACATCGCACACTTCTTTGACCTTCACACCCTAATGTACATTCCTTTCCGTAGCCAAAACCAAGACCGAGGGGCTATCGCACTGCTGAAGCAACGCTCTGCACTATTACACCCGAGATCTTACTTATTCTTTTAGCATAATTAGTTATCTTTGCATAAAAAATGTCTTATATTGTAATTATTCATTTGATGCATTCATAAGAGTTCCAACAGTAAATAAATAATAAACATGCTATTCATATCAATAATGTATACATAAGAAAAGTTACAGAGAAATATGGTAAAACATCTCTTTATTAATCTTTCCAATGATTACAGACTCAATCTGCCCTACACGCTTAGCTGCAGGGGTCGATGCACTTAGCTACAGACTACTAGGCCTCTGCACACTTAGCTGTAGATCCTTCTCTTACTCTACAAACCAAAAATACAATCTACACTTAGCTTAATCCCCTAGACTTGTCATCCTTCATCTTCTATCTTTTACTACTATCTTTCACTTAGAGCCTTGCTCTATTTATACAATCCCATGGTCCACGGACCATGGGTATATCTTACAAGCCAACATTACATTAAAAAACAAGGGCAGAGAACCCTATGACTATATTATGACTTTGCACTCTGCGCCCACAAATCGTGGAGTCTTTATAATGGACTTGGTCAAACATGGTCTTTAAGCCCCAAAACATGCCTTAGGGGATCCCGCGCCCAACAAGGCCCTAACACAAATATCATGACTCGACCTCAAGTCACTCTATTGGTGTGGAGATCTTCGTGTAGAGTCCCTACAACTTTGCTCGAATAGTTGCCAGCTCGAAAATGCACTGAGCGGAAACCTACTGAACCTATTGTACACGTTTTTCTGAGACCGCGGAGTCGAAACTTCTTCCTTGGATCTATTCATGCATCCCCTTCATTTGTGCAAGCTTTCCTTCAAATATTTCTCTAATGACGAAGGCCTCGTCGATCCAAGGCTAAAAGCATGCATTCAAGATTGCTTCTTTGTGTCATGCTACATCCACTTGCTCTTTCAGTTCTTTGGCCTATTGCATTCACATGAACCTCTAAGTAAGGGCCATCATCTGTGTGGTCCCTTTGATGTTGTCATACTGCTATTGGAGCTCATGCGCTTATGTTTCTAGGTGTTGGATGTTAGGGTGCTCCTGCAAATTGGTGAGGACCTCGAAGGATTCTTCCAATATCCTGGTGCAATCCCTCACTGCACTGTTGATATCTTACATTCCTAATGTAATAGCGTTGGTGTGATGTTCTCTAACTTCTGGAGGGGTGGACAGCTGCACCTTCAGCTGCAGCTCTGCTATTTGAAGGTTCAGCTCGAGTTGAACCTTAGTCATTTCATCTCGCGCCTCGCGCACCCTTGCTGCTAATAAGTGGATGCACTCTTCTACTGGTGCATCTGTTGGGATGGGTAGCTTGGGGACTATCTGATAGACTTCTTCCAGTACCTGTACCATCTGTCGGTTTTACATCACAACCTCATCGCGCTGCGAGCTCAACGATACCTCGTTGATCTTTTGCTCACTGAGTACTTGTGACATACGGCTCTCCCATGCCCATAGTTCTTGTTGGAAATAATACTGAGAGTGGGGGGTGAATCAGTATTAGCAAGTCAATAATATTTCATTTCCATAATCAGATTCATATATGCTACTTCAGTTAATGAACTTTGCATGTATATGTAATTGTATTTAAGGAAACTAGCATATATACTATAAACTTATCATTCAATTAATTCATCATATCTTGATATTTAATCTATGCATCAAAACCATATAAACTGTAACCAGGTGCAGTAAAAACGTAACATTTAATCACACACATGAACACAATATATAAAGTGGAAACTAAATGTGGGTGAAAACCACTTGTTGCAATCGTCTCTATCTTCATTTAATAAGAAACTTCTTTTTACAACTTTTGTACTGTTGCAATATTATACGAGTACATAGGCTTCTACCCGCAGAAGGATACAACCTTCTCTCATTCTCCAGCTTCTCCTGGAAGGGAGCTACAACCCCCTAGCTCTTGTAATAACTGATATGTTTACTAGTACCTAGGTGTCGGCCTACATAAGGCTATAACCTTCTCTTTTCTTACAGGGACCATGTTCCATGAATTTTCAGAGTGGATCCATAAATAACTTCATTCAAACATCAAATGTACCTACATCAACCAATCTCCTTTGCAGCAACCTAAACTAAATCAAACAATCACTTTTTAGAATGCTATAACCAGAACATAATAAGCACAATATAGTAGCCAGAACCCAAGCTAGAACCTAGAACACTGCAACAGTAAATAGAAGTAGATAAAGAATATTTTATGGGGTATATGCTACTTCAATGTGTCAAACCTGCATACATATGCACTTTTCTCAATGCAAACCTGCGTACAGATCTGCAAATCAAATCTAAGATGTATACGTTGTTTTGATATGCATAAACAACGTGTATACAGGGCTTTTCTACAATGAACCTACATACAGATCTGTAAATGATGATTTAAACTTTACAACTATTCCAGACATCAGATATACCCAGATCATCATATTTATAGATTACAACATGCATCAATTATTCAAATAAAATATCAAAACCACACAAAGATACTTCACTTCAAACCTTAAGATCTTGACCCATCAATAGGTCTTATCCTTCATCAAGTGCTAAGCCTCATCCTTGATTCAGATCCAGCTATGCACCATAACCCAATAACCTATATTCTTGATCTTTCTCTTCATCATGTATTGAATACTTGAGAGCCTTTGCCTAATGATCATCTCCACCTTTCATAGTCTTAGGCCTTACTCAGTACCATGGATCAAAACCACTTAGAACCAATACCTTGGACCAAATACCCGGGGTCAACACTTCAAACCAAATAACTTGGACCAATACCATGGATCAAACTACCATGGACCAAAGACAACAGACCAAAAAGTTAGTTTTCTAACATGTATGCGCATTTCCTTCCGTGAAAGTGCGTGTGTATGCTATACGTGCCTTTTGGTCTGTGAACCTGCATGTACACGCAACTTGGTCAATAGGGAACCTGCGTATACCTCTTTTTCTTCATTTTGAGAGTCTGAACTATGATCTGTCATCTAAGTGAGTTGCCATCAAGGACAACATCTGTGTCATAGTGCCAAATTTGTGTCATAATGCCAACAATCCCCCCTTTGGACTTGATGTAAACCTGAAGTCACTCTCCCCCTTTCTCATAAAGTGAAAATGGTTATGCTCTCCTTGAGTACATGCTAAATTATCTGATATGTTGAAATGTGTTGATTGAGCTCCATGCTTGAGTTCATGCTCCCCCTGAATATAAGCAAGGTTTGCAAAAAAAATGTTCTAGCTATACATACATCATGAATGACCTTCCTATCACCAATTACCCATTCAAACATCCATCCCCCAACCAAGTGGGGATATACCATGTTTGACTCATCCACCCAACCAATTGGGGATATACCAACTGTGTATACAAGTTAAAACATGGACAATACATCATCCATCCCATGCATAGTGGGGTAACAAAGAAGGTTGTTTCATGACCTTTACATTAAAAGATATACATGACATATATAACAAAAACCAAAAATCTAGAACAAGACCATGATAGTCATTAGCAACTATCATCTACAACATTTGTCAATCACCATCGACACCAGGAACCATGATCGCCTCCTAAACATGTTCCACCTCAATAAAAAACAATTGTGAATTTGGACCAAGATATTCTAAGATAATGCCAACAATGCATTATTAGAATTATATGCTCCCCGTGAACCTATGCCAGAGATCACTGTCAGACCCATATCAAACTCCTTTCATCCTGAGTCTAGCCCATTAATTTTCCTCAAACCAACATATCCACAACTCTATCCACAGAAAATGACGTATATATGTGGATACACTTCATGAAACTCACATATAACCACTTTTCTCTGAAACAACTAAGTTTTAATAGCAGGATGATTCATCAACTACTCCCAGCTTCTATCTGAGATATTCAAACGCCTTTCTGGGCAGCAGTTTGGTGAATATATCAGCAACCATTTCTTTGGAGGGAACATACTCTAATTTGAACTTTTGTTTAAGCACTTGTTCACGTAGAAAATTATATTTTATGAGTATGTGCTTGGTCTTGGAATGCATGACTAGATTCTTTGAAATATTGATGGTACATGTATTATCACATATAATGGACATGGGTGGAGTACATGTGATCTGAATTTCTTGCAATATTTGCATCATGCAAAGGAGTTGTGTGCAATAAGGTGCAATAGCCACATATTCTACTTCAGCTGTAGATAATGAAATGGAACTTTGTTTCTTGCTGAACGAAGACACTAATCTGAAACCCATATAGAATGAACCACCACTAGTGCTTTTTCTGTCATCAATGCTCCCTCCCCAATCTACACATGTATATGCATGAAGTGTAACATCTGTATCTATAGGATACCATAAACCAAAATTTTGTGTTCGTTGAAGATATTTCAAAATCCTTTTGACTGCCTGAATGTGTGATTCCTTTGGATTTGCTTGGAATCTTCTAACTATTCCCAGTACATGCATGATGTCTGGTCAGGTACCTATTAGATAAAGTAGACTGCCAATCATGGATCTATAGGTTGGTTGATGGACTGCTGTTGATTCATCATTTGAGCTGAGACTGCATCCTATTACCATAGGGGTACATATCGGTTTAGAATCCTCCATGCCATATTTTTTTAAGATATGCTTGAGATTCTTGGTTTGTGACAAAAAAATACCATCTTTATTTTGTTGAACTTGTAGACCAAGAAAATATTTAAGCTCACCAAGCATGGACAAATCAAATTCTTGTTGTGTTACCAAAGCAAAATTCCAACTCATGGCTTCTTCATTGCCACAAAAAAATGATGTCATCAACATAGATAACAAGTATTAGCAACTTATTATTATCAATCTTTGTATATAGATTGCTATCAGCTGATCCTTTTGAAAAACCTTGTTGATGGAAGTATTTGTTCAGACGGTAATATTAGGGCCTTGGAGCTTGTTTTAGACCATAGAGAGCCTTTCTTAGTCCGCATACAAGTTCTTCATCATTTCCAAAGATGAACCCATCTAGTTGCTCAATATATGCTTCTTGTTCTAAGTCTCCATTAAGAAAGGCAGATTTTACATCCATTTGGTATACTTTGAATTCTTGAAAACTAGATAGAGCAAGGAACATTCTTATGGCTTCATGTCTAGAAACAGGTGCAAAAGTTTCTTTAAAATCTATACGTTCTTGTTGAGCATACCCTTTACAAACAAGTCTGGCCTTGTTTCTCATAACTTCTCCATTTTCATTCATCTTCTTCTTTAAGATCCATTTTGTTCCTATGATATTCTTATCATGAGTTCTAGGAACTAATTCCCAAGTATTATTCTTTTCAGTTTTCTCAAGTTCTTCGTTCATGGCCTTGACCCAACATTCATCTTTGAATGCTACATTTACATTTTGAGGTTCGATGGAGGAAAGCAATGCTAGATATCTTGAAGCTTCTATAATGGTTCTTCTTGTCTGCACACCTACATCTTTTTCTCCTAAAATTTGAGTCTCTGGATAATTTTTCTGAACATACCTAGATCGAGTCTTTTCTGATGTCGTTATCTATTCTTCTGGTGCTTCATTGGTTTCTTCTTGAAAATTAATCTGATTTGATGTGGAAGGATAATCCTCATCTTCTCCACGGTTTTTACTTTCTTTGGATTTTTACCTGCTTCATCAACCACAACATAAATACTTTCAATAATTTTCCCAAGTCTTTTATTATAACACTTATCTCCTTTACTTCGGGAAGAGTAACGAAGGAGAATGCCTTCATCTACTATGGGTTCAAACTTACCAATTTTTTCATTAGTCCTTTTGATGTAACATTTGCTTCCAAAATCTTTGAAGTATTTTACACTAGGATTCTTACCATACCAAAGATGATGTGGAGTTTAAGTGTTGTTTATTGAACATTTTCTTGGTTGAGAATACTGATGACAGTGAATGCAAATTCACCCCAAAAGGTTGCAGGGGTTCCACACTCATCTAGCATAGCATGAGCCATTTGTTGAGAATTTATATTCATCCTTTCTACCACTCCATTTTGCTAAGGCATTTGCATGCTACATTCCCCTTTGCATGCTGAATTCCCCTTCTCGATCAAATCCGAGGCATTTGATTTTGCGATTCATTTCATTTTCAACCAAGGCTTTGAAGGCTTTGAATTTTTCAAAAGCTTCATCTTTATGCTTTAGAAGCCCTATCTAACACAATCTGGAATAATCATCAATGAACAATATAAAGTATTCCTCTCCACAAGGTTACTTTTTCCTTGATGGTCCACATAAATCAGTATGAACAAGTTCAAGAGGCTTACTAGCTAATCCTTCCCTTTTAGGGAAGTGCGCTCTGGTTTTCTTACCAAATTGACATGATTTGCATATTGTATTTTCTGGGATGCTGATATTAGGATTATGACAAACAACGTGGAATCTGCATGCTTTTCTTATTTGAGAAAAGCTTAGATGCCCCAATATTTTGTGTCATAGCCAGTGTTCATGATTTTTTCTTAGATAGCATTGTTGTTGTTCTCCCTTGAGTATGTATAAGTTGCTTGGAGTTCTTATACCTTTGATAAGGGTTTCTCTTGTATCAAGCTCACGAGCAACACATCCATTTGATCGAAATACTACTTCATTTTCTTGATCACACATTTGACTGACACTGAATAGGTTATGCTTTAGACGATCAACATACATAGCATTCCAAGCTTTAAATTTTTCTTTTAAGAGAATAGAACCTTTACCTTTTATGACAGTAGGAGTGTCATTTCCAAATGAGACCTTCTTTTCCTTTTCTAAGGCATTATATGAATGATGTTTTTGTTTATCAACTATCATGTGTTTCAAGCATCCACTGTCGATGTACCACTAATTTTCTTGTCCTTCTGCATACATGGCTATACTACATCTTTCTGTTTGTGGTTCTTTCTTTCTCCATATTTTGGGGTATAATGAAGTTTTCTCCTTCTAATATGTTTGCTGAAATTTACTCATGCATTCAGATTCTTCATGATAGAAGTTGCAGGTACATCATTCTATTTCATTTTGAAGAACAGAAAAGTTATTATAGGTCCATTTCATAATACCCGTCACATTCCTTTGATTTCGTTCTTCTCTAGTCATGATGGTCTTGTAAGAAACACATTGAGCAGCTTTTTGTCCAAAGTTATGACATGAAAAACATTGTCTATTGAAGAAGTTCTTGCAATTATCAAATCTATAGACCTAGCGATTGTAGTTTCTATTCATTCTTGAAATAAATTGAGTATGATTTACCTGAGGTTGGTTGTATCTTATGTTTATCCTTGAAGTAAATTGAGCCCAATTTACCTGGTGATCTGCTTTATGCCTTTGTTGTCGACTGTCAAACTGTTGATTGCTCTTTGCTGCATCAAGATAGCTTTTAGTGGAGGTTAACAACTTCTATGCTTGGGATGATTCTTCAATATATCCAAGACATGTATTTATCAGAGGAGAATGTTACACTTTGATAATTTCATTTAGGGTTTCTAATCCTTTAGAAAATCTAAGATTAAGAGCATTTGTTTTCTCAATATCCTTTCTTAGATCCACAATTTCACATTCTTTTTTTTCATTGTGTTTTTCTCCTTCAGCAAGTTGGAATGTCAGAGTTTCTATAATCATATTCTTTTATTCTAAACAAATTTTGAGTTTAGATATTTCTTCATAATGGTCATCTTCATCTAAATCATCCAAGAAATCATAATCTTCAAAATCCATCAGAAGTCTATAGTCATTACTATTTTCATCATCATCATTAATTGATAAACCATTACTATCTTCATGTGTATAGTAGCTCTTCTTACTTACACTTTGTTTTTTTCCATTTTTTTGATTCCTTACCTTTATCAAGCTTATCTTTATCACGCCATTTCGTAGCGTAATGATCGAATCTTCCACAAGAAAAACATTTGAAAGGTAGTTTACGTCTGAATCTTCTGTGACCTCGTTGAAGGTTCTTGACAAAGTTTGTTTCTTTCTCTCCTCTTGAAACATGTCCTAATTCATTGAGTTCTTCTCTTCCTGAAGCTTTGAATGCATCTTCTCTGATATTTGATGGACCTCCTTTTCTCATTTCGAAATAAATTAAGATTCCATGCAGCTATATCATGTAAATAGTTTGAAGATCCTACTTTTCTTCTATGGTTGATACTTTTGATTCAAACATAGTAAACAAGGATCTTAAAACCTTTTCAGCTAAAGTAACTTCTTTTATCTCTTCACTTAGGTTCTTCAAGAAAATTAATAAGCTCATATATATATAAGAAGTAACTAGCTATACTTTCATTATTGTGCATTCTGAGAGTTTCATATTGAATTTTGAGAGTTTGCAGTTTTGTACGTTTTACCTAATTGTCTCCTTCATAACTTAGAATGATCTTGTCCCATATTTCTTTCACTATTTTGAGATGCATAACTTTGAAAAATTCTGATTGTGACATACTCGCCAATAATGTATTGACATCCTTCGCATTGGTTTCATATTGCTTTTTATCTCTCATATTTGTAGGAATTGCCGATGGAAATGTATATCCTCCTTCCACGATTTCCCAGACATCTATTCCAAGAGATTGAAGATAGGTTGTAGTTCTTACTTTCCAATAAATGAAGTTGCTCCCATCAAAGATTGGTGATCTAATGGATCCCTCTCTTTCATAGTTACTCATGATGATAGATCTTCCTTCAAGCGATCAAGCTTCTCCTGAAGTACCTGCTCTGATACCAATTGTTGGAAATAATACTCAAGGGGGGGGGGGTGAATCAGTATTATCAATTCAATAATATTTCATTTCCATAATCATATTCATATATGCTATTAGCGTCAGTATCTTTATCCCTCCATCAGTCATCAAAATTTCTCTTTTTGCATGCATTTTAGGTGTCTCATCCGATCAGCTGCATTTCATTAAGTCGTGGATCATCTAGTGATAGTGGTTATTTATCAATTTCCCTCATGCTTTTCATCTGCTCGCCTATTTAGACATGTACAGATCATTTGATGTCATTTTTATTTCATTTCAGTTACAGAAGTCGTTTTAGGGTTTTTAAATCTCATTAGGTCTAGGGTTTGTCACCATAGTCATGTAAAAACTCAATAATGGTCAATAGGCACATAAGGGGGCCTAATAAGGTCTCAACATCAAAATTTCAACAATGATATACTCAGTAACTGATTTTTTCCTCAAAACCCTGTTTTGAGGAAAAGCACAGTTTTTATGTTCTATGTATAAAAATTTCAAGTAATTTTATTCTTCCTATATGTAATAAATCCAAAAATACAGCCCTGGTCACCTTGCCAAGCTCCTGCACTTCAGCTCATGCACTTTAGCTCCTACAAAAGAGTAAAATATTCAAAGCATTAGTCCATTAAAGTAAAATTTAAAGCAAGTCAAACTACCAAAATAGAGTTTTTAAAGAACAAGTGAAAAGAAAACTTTAGAAAAGTGGGTTTTGTTAAGTGAAAAATTAAATTCATCTGTATATAAAGTGTTTTGAATGTTAAGGAATTCATTTGTGCTTAAATAAGTTAATGAAATAACAGAAAATCACGATTTGAGGCAAAGGGAGAAAAATTGCAGCAAAACTGTGCAAAGCTCCTGGCGCAGCGCATCTGGGTTGTGGCGTGGCGCGCTTGGTTGGCATAGTGCATAGAGCATAGAATTTGCACTGGAGATTGAACTGGCATGGCGCACCTGAGTGGTGCAGCACACTTGTGTCCTGACACGGTGCACCGGTCCTTTTGAGCCCAAACTTCACTCAAATCAATTTGCTAAGCTTCAAAATTTTTCCATCTTTATTCCTCAGGTAAGTGAAACATTCCTAAGTGCCATTAGAAGAGTTTTCATCCTCATTAATGGTGTGTTAATAGGTGAAAGATAAAACCCTAGTTTCCTGCATAGTCATTTTGCAAAAAATAGTTTAGGGTTTGCACAATTGTCTTTCTTGTTGTTTGCTCCCCTACACCATTTTCACATCCCCTTCACTATAGTTCACTAATTTCATTTCCCATTTCCCCTCTCATTTCCACTCATCCTAATCCCCTCTTCCCAAAACCATAATACCTAACACAAAATTCTCATTTCTCAAACCCTATCATTCCCTAAAACCCTATTAACACTATTGCCATCCTCAAAACCCTCCTTTGCACTTATACTATCAGTCAACCCTTTTATCCCCAAAAGAGAAACAACGGTCACCCTATGATTAAAAAAATATCTTCATACTCATCATTGAAACACCATACAGTCGCCAACATGGAAACTAATTCACCTTATGAAAGGGATGAGGAAACAGTGAGTGATTCCTCCCAAGAAATGCATGCATCAAGAAAACCTCAAAAGGGAGGAAAACACATTCGAGAGGAGCCTACTACACTTACAAAGCTATTGGCTTGTCCTCTTGTTGTAGCATGTTTCCAACATCAGTCTTGCTATCAGTTTTTCGAGATGGTGGAAAGAGTCAAATACCACCACGAGCTTGCTAGATTATGTTTCCTCCATCTTGACAATGGCCAGGTCAATTTAGCAGATGTTACATTCAATTTGACACCTCAAACTATAGCTGAAGAAACAGGTATTCCGAATGTGGGTGAACAGTGGAGCAAGGGACAATTGGTGGACAAAGAACATTATGTGCCTTAAATCAAGGCTGTCTATCAAAAGCAAATCAATAGGGTTTTCCCTTTCCGGTACTTTCAACCTTCAAACTGCAATTTCTTTGCGAGTGCATAAGTAGATGAATGTTGCTTCAGCCAATCTCCAATTTAGTTTATGAACTGGACATCTAACTTGCAAATTTCCCTGATACATGTATCAAGTTAGATCTGATTGTTGATGGTGGAAAACAATCATTCACCTGGTGACTCCATTGTCGAAGAATCCCATGGTTCAGAATTTTTATGGCGACTCTACTCTTCAAGAACCAGTAGCCTGAAGAATTTCTTGGTCAATTCATTGTTATCAAAATGGATTTTCTTGCTCGAAAGTATGCTCCCATGAGTTGAGATCACATTCCAGGTTTCCCAAATAAAATTCCTAAGGTAGATTGGCAAAGGACTTTGCCTATTTTTAAAGATGATAATAGGAATTATGTTGCTTTACATCTAGTAGATTTCACAAACATATTTGCAAGTTGAAGGTTCACTTTCCTGAAGACTGCTTAATGAAGATATTCATGGCCACTCTGGAAGGTGAAGCCCGATCTTGGTATGAAATTTTGCCACCTACTAGTATTTACTATTTATAGGATTTTCATAACATGTTCTTTGAAAGGTATAAATAATCTTATCCATCCTTAAATTTAGTTCATAACTATTGCAAACATGTTTATAGTTTTATTCAAAATATTGAGAAAGTTTATGAAGATGGTGACTTCATGGATGATGAGATCATGGAAGCCCTGTACAAAAATCCATTTCAGCAGCATAAAGAGAACTTAGAGGATACCTATCAACATGCTCAAGAAAATTTATAGCAGGATCAAGATCCTAGTACAATGGAAAATGATGAAAGAGAAGGTTTTATTTCAGATTTGTCCATAAAAGAAGACAATATGTAGGAAAGTCAAGTGTCAATTTCAGAATGTCATAAAGTCAAGTCAGCTATTTTAGATCTAGATTTAGATCATGATGATGAAGACTACCTTGTTTTGAATCACATGAAGGAGAGCTCTGCTGTTGAGATCATCTGGAATGAAGAAGACAAAGTTATTGACCCATGCCTTCATGAGGAGGTAATCCAATCATTTTATGAAGAACAAGATGATACCCTTGTTCAAGTAAGTGAAAAATATTCTTTCGATAACTCAGTGGTAAATGATAATTTGATTGCCATGTCATATGAAGATGATCAACAATGTTTTCAAATTTTAGAAGACTAGGGAATTGAGGACTATCATTCAGATTTTTCATGTTTTGAAATGTTATTTCAAGAAGACAATAATCGCTTGAGAAAAAAAAAAAAACAAAAAGTATTATCTCCTCTATCTGAAGATGAGATAGATCGACTCTTGAAAGGTCAGGTTACACCCAAGATAATGCAAGTATGTAGTTTGAAAATGGCCAAGAAGGTGTTGGTGAAACTTCTTCCTCTTTTGAAAGTGATGACAGTCTTGAAATTAGATTTACAGATCAGTGAATAGATAATATTTTCTTTCATGAATATGAGAAGGCTATCATTTTTTATAATCTTGAAGATTTTTTTATGTTTAAGAAAGACCTAGACCATGAAATTTCGGAATGTGAGCCTGAGAGACACAATATGCCAGAATTCAAGTCAGTTACTATCAATCAACAACCATCTGTTCTTTCATATCAGAATAAAGGGACTACTTGTATCTTTGCTGCTAGATCACAAGATGAGTTAGAAATTCAAGATTATCAAGATCCCTTCGACATTATTTCGCAAGAATTAGAGAAGATGAATGTTTCCTGGTTTGCTATCATAGGCCTTATTTTCAGTAGTTATTGTGAGTTGCCTACATGTACATCGTTCTACTTACTCAGGGAAAGTGAGAGTAGGATTTCAGTAAGTAGCTATCTGGTGGATTGGCTACATTGGAAGGCTCACTTCACATGATTGTGCATATTTCAGCAGTAGGAAAGTGGATTTCATCATGATTTGAAGCCTTCAAATCTTGATGGTTTACTACCATTTAAAAGCTTTGTAAGTACTTGTTTTAGTTACGTCAGTCTTAAGTCATTTTTTGTTTTAAGTCAGCTCAGTTTTGAGTTGAGGTATTTGTTCAGTGTTCTAAAGTTATTGACTCCATGTATCCCAATGGAAGAGGCACTATCTGCTTTATAGAGATCTATAGTTATTGCCACCTCCCAAGTGCTACCATCCCCATTGCAGCCAATGTTAGTGTCTCTATCTTCATCCATCCATCAGTGATCAAAATTTCTCTTTTTCCATGCATTTTAGGTGTCTCATATGATCAACTGCATTCCATTAGGTCATGGATCATCTGATGGTAGTGGTTCTTTATCAATTTCCCTCATGCTTTTCATCTGATGGCCTATTTAAACATGTACAGATCATTTGCTATCATTTTCATTTCATTTCAGTTGCTGAAGTCATTTTAGGGTTTTTAAATCTCATTAGGTCTAGGGTTTTTCACCATAGTCATGTAAAAGCTCAATAATGGTTAGAAGACACATGAGGGGGTCTAATAAGGTCTCAGCATCAAAATTTTAATGACGATATACTCAGTAATTGATTTTTTCCTCAAATCCTATTTTGAGGAAAAACAGAGTTTTTATGTTCTATGTATAAAAATTTCATGTAATTTTATTCTTCCTATATGTAATAAGTCTGCAAATGTAGCCTTGGTAACCTTTTCAAGCTCCTACACCTTAGCTTCTGCAAAAGAGTAAAAAGTTCAAAGCATTAGTCCATCAACTTCAAGAGGAATTTCAAACTACCAAAACAGAGTTTTTAAAGAACAAGTAAAAAGAAAACTTTAGAAAAGTGGGTTTTTGTAAGTGAAAAATTAAAGTCATGGGTATATAAAGTGTTTTTCATGTTAAATAATTCATTTGTGCCTAAATAAGTGAAATAAATAAGAGCAAATGACAATTTGAGGCCAAGGGAGAAAAATTGTAGCAGAACTGTGCAAAGCTCCTTGCGCAACGCATCTGGGTTGTGGTGCGGTGCACCTAGTCGGCATGGCACACAGAGCGTAGAATTTGCAGTGGAGATTGAACTAGTGTGGTGCTCCTGAGTGATGTGGTGCACCTGTGTCCTGGTCGTGACGCACTAGTCCTTCTGAGCACAAACTTCACTCAAATTAATTTTCTAAGCTTCAAAATCTTGCCATCGTTATTCCTCAAGTAAGTGAAACATTCCTAAGTACCATTGCAAGAGTTTTGATTCTCATCAATGGTATGCTAATAGGTAAAAGATAGAACCCTAGTTTGTTGCACAATGATTTTGCAAAAAACTGTCTAGTGTTTGCACAATTGTCTTTCTTGCTGTTTGCTCCCCTGCACCATTTTCACATCCCCTTCACTACATTTCACTAATTTCATTTCCCATTTCCCATCTCATTTCCACTCATCCTACTCCCCTCTTCCCAAAACCCTAATACCTAACACAAAATTCTCATTTCTCAAACCCTATCATTCCCTAAAACCTTATTAACTCTACTGCCATCATGAAAACCCTCCTTTGAACTTATACTATCAATCAACCCTTTCATCCCCAAAAGAGAAACAACAGTCACCCTATACATAAAAAAAAATCTCTTCGCACTCATCATTGAAACACGATACAGTGGCAAACATGGAAACAGATTCACCTTATGAAAGGGATGAGGAAAAAGTGAGTGATTCCTCCCAAGAAATTCATGCATCAAGAAAACCTCACAAGGGAGGAAAACACATCCCGGAGGAACCCACTACACTTACAGAGCTATTGGCTTGTCCTCTTGTTGTAGCATGTTTCAAACATGAGTCTTTCTATCAGTTTTGTGAGATGGTGGAATGAGTCAAAATACCACCATGAGCTTGCTAGATTATTTGTCCTCCATCTTCACAATGGCCAGGTCAATTTGGCAGGTGTTACATTCACTTTGACAACTGAAACTATAGCTAAAGGAATAGGTATTCCGAATGTGGGTGAACAGTCGAACAAAGAATAACTGGTGGACAGAGGGCATTATGAGCCTTATATCAAGGTTGGCTATCAGAAGCAAATCAGTAGGGTTTTCCCTTTCAGGTACTTACATGACACATATGCTCCACTCATGAAGCTAATTATCAATACTTCAGCGGTGAAGGGTGTTGGGTTGTGTTATATTCTTTCCACGACTAACCTACG